>LPNX010104257.1:0-21426 GCA_001517045.1 Pseudotsuga menziesii
TGTGGCCCACAATAGACCTACAAGGGTGTATGGAGAATGGCATCTAAAGGCCATTGGGAGTAGAATTTAGGGTCAGTCGACATCCATTTGGATGTATATCTCTCTATTGATAGGTTTGAGGTCGGGGGAGATAATAGTGTTGTATTGTCTATGGTTGGGAGGTGATAGATAATCACCATGGTTAAACGAGCTCCACCCACCAACACCTTGGTGGTCCACCACCGAACACTGAGGGTGTATAATTAACGACATTTTAAGCCCGTCGGAGATAGGAGTTAGGCTTGGCCATTGACACTATTGTGGACCACAATAGACCTACAAGGGTGTATGGAGAATGGCATTTAAAGGCCATTGGGAGTAGAATTTAGGGTCAGTCGACATCCATTTGGATATATATCGCTCTATTGATAGGTTTGAGGTCAGGGGAGATAATAGTGTTGTATTGTCTATGGTTCGGAGGTGATAGATAATCACTGTGGTTAAACGGGCTCCATGTCTAGTTTGTTTATGTACTCTGCCTTTCTTCTAGTGGTCCTAGTGTTACAACTGCCAATTTCTAATATGGTATCAAAGCAGTTCTAGAAGCCATTGTCTAAAGCCAGGGCTTGACATTTTTAGGCCTCTCCTCACCAATCCGGGAGAAAAACAGACTTAGAAACTTTGGCCACCGCTCATTAATCCAGGATAAAAAGTGACTTGGAAATTTCTCCCAAGGGAAGGCGCATCTATTGATGAAGGAAAAATCCAGTTCTGAGAAGTTTTATTTTTGACCCAATTTTGGTCCATAGTTTTGGCTCAACCTGATCTTCTCTCAAGTCGCCTTGATAAGGCATATTAACCTTTGGATTCAGTTTAACAAGATTCCAAACTTCATTTTTGACCTAGCTCCTACTAGGTTTACTAGTTCAATTTTGCAGGCAAGATGATTGAAATGAAGGTTGAAGATAATCTTGATGGAGCCACAGACTTCATATTTTGGAAGTCTATAGTTCTCATCTTGGAAGAAAATGATCTCATAAAGCTTGTCAAAGAGAAGGTTCCAGAACCGAACGTTGAAGAAGACAAGTCTCATTGGAAGAAGAGTGATGCCAGAGCAAGAAGAATCTTGGTAGACTTAGTTAGGGAGCATTTGGTTCCTCAAATCTCGCAAAAGAAGATGACTAGGAAGATGTTCAAAACCCTAAAAGAATGATGATTGTTAATGGTCAAGCCTGACTTGTATGGGCGACGACGTTCAAATGCTGTTCATTATACCCCCCTAGTGGTCGGTGGTGGAGAACCACAGTGTTAGTGGGCGCCCACTAACACCTTGGTGGTCCACCACCGACCACTGAGGGTGTATGACGGAATGCATTTGAAGGCCATCTGGGATAGAAGTCAGGCTTGGCCACTGACACTATTATGGCCCACAATCGATCTACAAGGGTGTATGATGAATGGCATTTAAAGGCCAGTGGGAATAGAATTTAGGTTCAGTAAAAATCCATTTGGATATACATCGTTCTCTATTTAAAGGACTGAGCTCGAGGGAGACAATAGTGTTGTATTGTCTATGGTTGGGAGGTGATAGATCATCACCATGGTTAAACGAGCTCCAGTGGGAGTATTATTTTGGCTCATTAAAAATCCATTTGGATGTACATCGTTCTCTATTGAAAGGTCTGAGCTCGGGGGAGACAATAGTGTTGTATTGTCTATGGTTGGGAGGTGATAGATCATCACCGTGGTTAAACGAGCTCCACACCGAGTTTGTTTACGTGCTTTTTCTTTCTTCTAGTGATCTTGGTTTTACAACTGCCAATTTCTAACATGGTATCAAAGCTGTTCTAAATGCCATTGTTGAAAGCTAGGGCTTGACATTTTGAGGTCTCCCTTCACCGATCCAGGAGAAAAAGTGACCTAGAAACTTCGCCCAAGGGAAGGCACATCTATTATTGAAGGAGAAATCCAGTTCTAAGAAATTTCATTTTTGGCCCAATTTCAGTTTATAGTTTTGGCTCGATCTTATCTCCTCTCAACTTGCCTTGATAAGGCACGTTAAGCTTTGGATTCAATTTCACCAGATTTCAAAATTCATTTTTGATCTAGCTCCTACTAGGGTTTCTAGTTCAAATATGCATGCAAGATGATTGGAATGAAGGTTGAAGATCATCTTGATGGAGCCACAAACTTCAGCTCTTGGAAGTCTCGAGTTCTCATCTTGGAAGAAAATGATTTCTTAAAGCTTGTCAATGAGAAGGTTCCAGAACCAGACGCTGAAGAAGACAAGTCTCGTTGGAGGAAGAGTGATTGCAGAGAAAGAAGAATCTTGGTTGACTCGGCCAACGATCATTTGGTTCGTCAAATCTTGCAAAAGAAGACGACTAGAAATATTTTAAAACCCTAAAGGAATGGTGGTTGTTAATGGTCAAGCCTGACTTGTATGGGCGACGACGTTCAAATGCCGTTCATTATACACCATTAGTGGTCAGTGGCGGACCACCACAGTGTTAGTGGGCATCCAGTAACACCTTGGTGGTCAACCACCGACCACTAAGGTTGTATGATGGAATGCATTTTAAGGCCGTTTGGGATAGAAGTCAGGCTTGGCCACTGACACTGTTGTGGCGCACAATCGACCTACAAGGGTGTATGACGAATGGCATTTAAAGGCCAGCGAGAGTAGAATTTAGGCTCGGTCAACATCCATTTGGATGTACATCATTCTCTATTAAAAGGTTTAAGCTCGGAGAAGACAATAGTGTTGTATTTTCTATGGTTGGGAGGTGATAGAACATCACCGTGGTTAAACGAGCTCCACACACTGTATGTTTATGTGCTTTTCCTTTCTTGTAGTGATCTTGGTTTTACAACTACCAATTTCTAACATGGTATCAAAGCAGTTCTAGAAGCCATTGTCCAAAGCTTTGGCTTGACATTCTGATGCATCCCCTCACCGATCCAAGAGAAAAAGTGACTTGGAAACTTCGGCCAAGGGAAGGCGCATCTATTAATGAAGGAAAAATCCAGTTTTGAGAAGCTTCATTTTTGACCCAATTTCGATCAATAGTTTTGGCTTGATGTTATCTTCTCTCAACTCGGTTTGATAAGGCACATTAAACTTTGGATTCAGTTTCACAAGATTCTAAACATAAATTTTGACCTAGCTCCTTCTAGGGTTTCTAAGTGAAATGTGCACGACGGTTGAAGATAATCTTGATGGAGCCACAAACTTCATCTCTTTGAAGTCTAGAGTTCTCATCTTGTAAGAAAATGATCTCTTAAAGCTTGTCAATGAGAAGGTTCCAAAACTAGACACTGAAGAAGACAAGTGTCATTGGAGGAAGAGTGATGCAAGAGCAAGAAGAATCTTGGTAGACTAAGTCAGGGATCATTTGGTTCCTCAAATCTCACAAAAGAAGACGACAAAGAAGATGCTCAAAACCCTAAAGGAATGGTGATTGTTAATGGCCAAGGATGACTTGTATAGTCGATGACGTTCAAATGCTGTTCATTATACACCCTTAGTGGTCGGTGGTGGACCACCACAGTGTTAGTGGGCGCCCACTAACACCTTGGTGGTCCACCACCGACCACTGAGGGTCTATAATGGAAGATATTTTAAGGCTATCGGGGATAGAAGTCAAGCTTGGCCACTGACACTATTGTTGCCCACAATCGGCATACAAGGGTGTCTGACGAATGGCATTTAAAGGCCACTAGGAGTAGAATTTAGGCTCGGTCAATATCCATTTGGATGTACATCGTTGTCTATTGAAAGGTGTGAGCTCAGGGGAGACAATAGTGTTGTATTGTCTATGGTTGGGAGGTGATAGATCATCATCGTGGTTAAACGAGCTCCACACCCAGTTTGTTTATGTGCTCCGTATTTCTTCTAGTGGTCTTGGTTTTACAACTGCTAATTTTTAACATCGTACCAAAGCAGTTGTAGAATCCATTTTCGAAAGCTAGGGCCCCACATTCTAAGGCCTCGCCTCACCAATATAGGAGAAAAAGTGAGTTGAAAACTTCACCCAAGGGAAGGCGCATCTATTGATGAAGGAAAAATCGAGTTCTGAGAAGTTTCATTTTTGACCCAATTTCGGTCCATAGTTTTGGCTCGATCTTATCTCCTCTCAACTCGCCTTGATAAGGCACATTAACCTTTAGATTCCATTTTGATGTATATCATTCTCTATAGAAAGGCCTGAGCTATGGGAGACAATAGTGTTGTATTGTCTATGGTTGGGAGGTGATAGATCATCATCGTAGTTAAACGAGCTCCACACCCAATTTGTTTATGTGCTCCGTCATTCTTCTAGGTATCATGGTTTTAGAACTGCCAATTTCTAACATGGTATCAAATTAGTTATAGAAGACATTGTCGAAAGCTAGGGCTTGAAATTCTGATGCCTACCCTCACCAATCCAGGAGAAAAAGTGACATGGAAATTTTGCCCAAGCGAAGGCACATCTATTGATGAAGGAAAAATCCAGTTCCGAGAAGTTTCATTTTTGACCCAATGTTTGTCCAAAGTTTTGGCTCGATCTTGTCTCCTCTCAACTCGCCTTGATAAGGCACATTAACCTTTGGATTCAGTTTCACAAGATTCCAAATTTCATTTTTGACCTAGCTCCTACTAGGGTTTCTAGTTCAAATCTGGAGGCAAGATGATTGGAATGAAGGTTGAAGATAATCTTGATGGAGCCACAAACTTTATCTCTTGGAATTCTAGAGTTCTCATCTTGGGAGAAAATGATCTCTTAAATCTTGCCAATGAGAAGGTTCGAGAGCAAGACGTTGAAGAAGACAAGTCTCATTGGAGGAAGAGTGATGCTAGAGTAAGAATCATCTTGGTAAACTCAGTTAGGGATCATTTGGTTCCTCAAATCTTGCAAACAAAGACGACTATGAATATGTTCAAAACTATAAAGGAATGATGATTGTTAATGACCAAGCCTAACTTGTATGGGCGACGACGTTCAAATGCCGTTAATTATACACCCTCAGTGTTCGGTGGAGGACCACCAAGGTGTTGGTGGGCGCCCACCAACACCTTGGTGGTCCACCACAGAACACTGAGGGTGTATAATTGAAGGCATTTTAAGACCGTCGGAGATAGGAGTCAGGATTGGCCACTGACACTATTGTGGCCCACAATAGACCTACAAGGGTGTATGGAGAATGGAATCTAAAGGCCATTGGGAGTAGAATTTAGGCTCGGTCGACATCCATTTGGATGTATATCGTTCTTTATTGATAGGTTTGAGGTCGGGGGAGATAATAGTGTTGTATTGTCTATGGTTGGGAGGTGATAGATAATCATCGTGGTTAAACGAGCTCCACGCCCAGTTCGTTTATGTACTCTGCCTTTCTTATCTTGGTCCTAGTGTTACAACTGCCAATTTCTAACATGGTATCAAAGCATTTCTAGAAGCCATTGTCGAAAGCTAGGGCTTGACATTTTGAGGCCTCTTCTCACCAAGCCGGGAGAAAAACAGACTTAGAAACTTTGGCCACCGCTCATTAATCTAGGAGAAAAAGTGACTTGGAAATTTCGCCCAAGGGAAGGCGCATCTATTGATGAAAGAAAAATCCAGTTCTGAGAAGTTTCATTTTTGACCCAATTTTGGTCCATAGTTTTGGCTCAACATGATCTCCTCTCAAGTCGCCTTGATAAGGCATATTAACCTTTGGATTCAGTTTAACAAGATTCCAAACTTCATTTTTGACCTAGCTCCTACTAGGGTTACTACTTCAATTTTGCAGGCAAGATGATTGGAATGAAGGCTGAAGATAATCTTGATGGAGCCACAAACTTCATCTTTTGGAAGTCTATAGTTCTCATCTTGGAAGAAAATGATCTCTTACAGCTTGTCAATGAGAAGGTTCCAGAACCGAACGTTGAAGAAGACAAGTCTCATTGGAGGAAGAGTGATGGCAGAGCAAGAAGAATCTTGGTAGACTCAGTTAGGGATCATTTGGTTCCTCAAATATCGCAAAAGAAGACGACTAGGAAGATGTTCAAAACCCTAAAGGAATGATGATTGTTTATGGTCAAGCCTGACTTGTATGGGTGACGACGTTCAAATGCCGTTCATTATACACCCCTAGTGGTCGATGGTGGAAAACCACAGTGTTAGTGGGCGCCCACTAACACCTTGGTGGTCCGCCACCGACCACTGAGGGTGTATGACGGAATGCATTTGAAGGTCGTCTGGGAAAGAAGTTAGGCTTGGCCACTGACACTATTATGGCCCACAATCGACCTACAAGGGTGTATGATGAATGGCATTTAAAGGCGAGTGGGAGTAGAATTTAGGTTCAGTAAAAATCCATTTGGATATACATCGTTCTCTATTGAAAGGTCTGAGCTCGGGGGAGACAATGGTGTTGGGAGGTGATGCATCATCACCGTGGTTAAACGAGCTCCACACCGAGTTTGTTTATGTGATTTTTCTTTCTTCTAGTGATCTTGGTTTTACAACTGCCAATTTCTAACATGGTATCAAAGCTGTTCTAAATGCCATTGTTGAAATCTAGGGCTTGACATTTTGATGTCTCCCTTCACCGATCCAGGAGAAAAAGTGACCTGGAAACTTCGCCCAAGGGAAGGCACATCTATTATTGAAGGAGAAATCTAGTTCTGAGAAATTTCATTTTTGGCCCAATTTCAGTTTATAGTTTTGGCTCGATCTTATCTCCTCTCAAATTTCCTTGATAAGGCACGTTAACCTTTGGATTCAATTTCACTAGATTTCAAAATTCATTTTTGACCTAGCTCCTACTAGGGTTTCTAGTTCAAATATGCATGCAAGATGATTGGAATGAAGGTTGAAGATCATCTTGATGAAGCCACAAACTTTATCTCTTGGAAGGGTCGAGTTCTCATCTTGGAAGAAAATGATTTCTTAAAGCTTGTCAATGAGAAGGTTCCAGAACCAGACGTTGAAGAAGACAAGTCTCGTTGGAGGAAGAGTGATTGCAGAGCAAGAAGAATCTTGGTTGACTTGGCCAGTGATCATTTGGTTCCTCAAATCTCACAAAATAAGACGACTAGAAATATTTTAAAACCCTAAAGGAATGGTGGTTGTTAATGGTCAAGCCTGACTTGTATGGGTGACGACGTTCAAATGCCGTTCATTATACACCATTAGTGGTTGGTGGCGGACCACCACAGTGTTAGTGGGCGTCCAATAACACCTTGGTGGTCAACCACCGACCACTGAGGTTGTATGACGGAATGCATTTTAAGGCCGTTTGGGATAGAAGTCAGGCTTGGCCACTGACATTGTTGTTTCGCACAATCGACCTACAAGGGTGTATGACGAATGGCATTTAAAGGCCAGCGAGAGTAGAATTTAGGCTCGATCAACATCCATTTGGATGTACATCGTTCTCTATTGAAAGGTTTGAGCTCGGAGAAGACAATAGTGTTGTATTGTCTATGGTTGGGAGGTGATAGAACATCACCGTGGTTAAACGAGCTCCACACCCTGTATGTTTATGTGCTCTTCCTTTCTTCTAGTGATCTTGGTTTTACAACTACAAATTTCTAACATGGTATCAAAGCAGTTCTAGAAGCCATTGTACAAAGCTTTGGCTTGACATTCTGAGGCATCCCCTCACCGATCCAGGAGAAAAAGTGACTTGAAAACTTCGGCCAAGGGAAGGCGCATCTATTAATGAAGGAAATATCCAGTTTTGAGAAGCTTCATTTTTGACCCAATTTCGATGAATAGTTTTGGCTTGATGTTATCTCCTCTCAACTCGCTTTGATAAGGCACATTAACCTTTGGATTCAGTTTCACAAGATTCCAAACATAAATTTTGACGTAGATCCTTCTAGGGTTTCTAAGTGAAATGTGCATGACGGTTGAAGATAATCTTGATGGAGCCACCAACTTCATCTCTTTGAAGTCTAGAGTTCTCATCTTGTAAGAAAATGATCTCTTAAATCTTGTCAATGAGAAGGTTCCAGAACTAGACGCTGAAGAAGACAAGTTTCATTGGAGGAAGAGTGATGCAAGAGCAAGAAGAATCTTGGCAGACTAAGTCAGGGATCATTTGGTTCCTCAAATCTCACAAAAGAAGACGACAAGGAAGATGCTCAAAACCCTAAAGGAATGGTGATTGTTAATGGCCAAGGATGATTTGTATAGTCGATGACGTTCAAAGGCCTGAGCTATGGGAGACAATAGTGTTGTATTGTCTATGGTTGGGAGGTGATAGATCATCATCATGGTTAAACGAGCTCCACACCCAATTTGTTTATGTGCTCCGTAATTCTTCTAGGTATCATGGTTTTAGAACTGTCAATTTCTAACATGGTATCAAAGTAGTTATAGACGACATTGTCGAAAGCTAGGGCTTGAAATTCCGAGGCCTCCCCTCACCAATCAAGGAGAAAAAGTGACATGGAAATTTTGCCCAAGGGAAGGCACATATATTGATGAAGGAAAAATCCAGTTCCGAGAAGTTTCATTTTTGACCCAATTTTTGTCTAAAGTTTTGGCTCGGTATTGTCTCCTCTCAACTCGCCTTGATAAGGCACATTAACCTTTGGATTCAGTTTCACAATATTCCAAATTTCATTTTTGACCTAGCTCCTACTAGGGTTTCGAGTTCAAATCTGGAGGTAAGATGATTGGAATGAAGGTTGAAGATCACCTTGATGGAGCCAGAAACTTTATCTCTTGGAAGTCTAGTGTTCTCATCTTGGCATAAAATGATCTCTTAAAGCTTGTAAATGAGAAGGTTCCAGAGCAAGACGTTGAAGAAGACAAGTCTCATTGGAGGAAGTGTGATTCTAGAGCAAGAAGAATCTTAGTAAACTTAGTTAGGGATCATTTGGTTCCTGAAATTCTTGCAAACGAAGACGACTATGAAGATGTTCAAAACTCTAAAAGAATGATGATTGTTAATGACCAAGCCTGACTTGTATGGGCGACGACGTTCAAATGCCGTGAATTATACACCCTCAGTGTTCAGTGGTGGACCACCAAGGTGTTGGTGGGCGCCCACCAACACCTTGGTGGTCCACCACCGAACACTAAGGGTGTATAATTGAAAGAATTTTAAGCCCGTCAGAGATAGGAGTCAGGATTGGCCACTGACACTATTGTGGCCCACAATAGACCTACAAGGGTGTATGGAGAATGGCATTTAAAGGCCATTGGGAGTAGAATTTAAGCTCAGTCGACATCCATTTGGATGTATATCGTTCTTTATTGATAGGTTTGAGGTCGGGGGAGATAATAGTGTTGTATTGTCCATGGTTGGGAGGTGATAGATAATCACCGTGGTTAAACGGGCTCCATGCCCAGTTTGTTTATGTACTCTGCCTTTCTTCTAGTGGTCCTAGTGTTACAACTGCCAATTTCTAACATGGTATCAAAGCAGTTCTAGAAGCTATTGTCGAAAGCTAGGGCTTGACATTTTGAGGCCTCTCCTCACCAATTCGGGAGAAAAATAGACTTAGAAAATTTGGTCACCGCTCATTAATCTAGGTGAAAAAGTGAGTTGGAAATTTCGCCCAAGGGAAGGTGCATCTATTGATGAAGGAAAAATCCAGTTCTGAGAAGTTTCATTTTTGACCCAATTTTGGTCCATAGTTTTGGCTCAACCTGATCTCCTCTCAAGTTGCCTTGATAAGGCATATTAACCTTTGGATTCAGTTTAAAAAGATTCCAAACTTCATTTTTGACCTAGCTCCTACTAGGGTTACTAGTTCAATTTTGCAGGCAAGATGATTGGAATGAAGGTTGAAGATAATCTTGATGGAGCCACAAACTTCATCTTTTGGAAGTCTATAGTTCTCATCTTGGAAGAAAATGATCTCTTACAACTTGTCAACGAGAAGGTTCCAGAACCGAACATTGAATAAGACAAGTCTCATTGGAGGAAGAGTGATGGCAGAGCAAGAAGAATCTTGGTAGACTCAGTTAGGGATCATTTGGTTCCTCAAATCTCGCAAAAGAAGACGACTAGGAAGATGTTCAAAACCCTAAAGAAATGAGGATTTTTTATGGTCAAGCTTGACTTGTATGGGCGACGACGTTCAAATTCCGTTCATTATACACCCCTAGTGGTTGATGGTGGAAAACCACAGTGTTAGTGGGCACCCACTAACACCTTGGTGGTCCGCCACGGACCACTGAGGGTGTATGACGGAATGCATTTGAAGGCCGTCTGGGATAGAAGTCAGGCTTGGCCACTGACACTATTATGGCACACAATCGACCTATAAGGGTGTATGGAGAATGGCATCTAAAGTCCATTGGGAGTAGAATTTAGGCTCAGTCGACATCCATTTGGATGTATGTCGTTCTTGATTGATAGGTTTGAGGTCGGGGGAGATAATAGTGTTGTATTGTCTATGGTTGGGAGGTGATAGATAATCACCGTGGTTAAACGGGCTCAACGCCCAGTTCGTTTATGTACTCTACCTTTCTTCTAGTGGTCCTAGTGTTACAACTGCCAATTTCTAACATGGTATCAAAGCAGTTCTAGAAGCCATTGTCCAAAGCTTTGGCTTGACATTCTGAGGCATCCCCTCACAGATCCAAGAGAAAAAGTGACTTGGAAACTTCGGCCAAGAGAAGGCGCATGTATTAATGAAGGAAAAATCCAGTTTTGAGAAGCTTCATTTTTGACCCAATTTCAGTCAATAGTTTTGGCTTGATGTTATCTCCTTTCAACTCGCTTTGATAAGGCACATTAACCTTTCGATTCATTTTCACAAGATTCCAAAATTAAATTTTCACCTAACTCCTTCTAGGGTTTATAAGTGAAATCTGCATGACGGTTGAAGATAATCTTGATGGAGCCACAAACTTCATCTCTTGGAAGTCTAGAGTTCTCATCTTGTAAGAAAATGATCTCTTAAAGCTTGTCAATGAGAAGCTTCTAGAACTAGATGCTGAAGAAGACAAGCGTCATTGGAGGAAGAGTGATGCAAGAGCAAGAAGAATCTTGGTAGACTAAGTCAGGGATCATTTGGTTCCTCAAATCTCACAAAAGAAGACGACAAGGAATATGTTCAAAACCGTAAAAGAATGGTGATTATTAATGGCCAAGGCTGACTTGTATAGTCGATGACGTTCAAATGCCATTCATTATACACCCTTAGTGTTCGGTGGTGGACCACCACAGTTTTAGTGGGCGCCCAGTAACACCTTGGTGGTCCACCACCGACCACTGAGGGTGTATAATGGAAGGCATTTTAAGGCTGTCGGGGATAGAAGTCAAGCTTGGCCACTGACACTATTGTTTCCCACAATCGACATACAAGGGTGTTTGATGAATGGCATTTAAAGGCCACTGGGAGTAGAATTTAGGCTCGGTCAATATCCATTTGGATGTACATCGTTCTCTATTGAAAGGTGTGAGCTCGGGGGAGACAATAGTGTTGTATTGTCTATGGTTGGGAGGTGATAGATCATCATCGTGGTTAAATGAGCTCCACACCCAGTTTGTTTATGTGCTCTGTCTTTCTTCTAGTGGTCTTGGTTTTACAACTGCCAATTTTTAACATCGTATCAAAGTAGTTCTAGAGGCCATCGTGGAAAGCTAGGGATTCACATTCTAAGGCCTCCCCTCACCAATATAGGAGAAAAAGTGAGTTGGAAACTTCGCCCAAGGGAAGGCGCCTCTATTGATGAAGGAAAAATCAAGTTCTGAGAAGTTTCATTTTTGACCCAATTTCGGTCCATAGTTTTGGCTCGATCTTATCTCCTCTCAAATCGCCTTGATAAGACACATTAACCCTTAGATTCCATTTTGATGTACATCATTCTCTATCGAAAGGCCTGAGCTATGGGAGACAATAGTGTTGTATTGTCTATGGTTGGGAGGTGATAGATCATCATCGTGGTTAAACGAGCTCCACACCCAATTTGTTTATGTGCTTCGTCATTCTTCTAGGTATCATGGTTTTAGAACTACCAATTTCTAACATGGTATCAAAGTAGTTATAGACGACATTGTCGAAAGATAGGGTTTGAAATTCTGAGGCCTCCCCTCACCAATCCAGGAGAAAAAGTGACATGGAAATTTTGCCCAACGGAAGGTACATCTTTTGATGAAGGAAAAATCCAGTTCCGAGAAGTTTCATTTTCGACCCAATTTTTGTCCAAAGCTTTGGCTCGATCTTATCTCCTCTCAACTTGCCTTGATAAGGCACACTAACCTTTGGATTCAGTTTCACAAGATTCCAAATTTCATTTTTGACCTAGCTCCTACTAGGGTTTCTAGTTCAAATCTGGAGGCAAGATGATTGGAATGAAGGTTGAAGATCATCTTGATGGAGCCACAAAATTTATCTCTTGGAATTCTAGATTTCTCATCTTGGGATAAAATGATTTCTTAAAGCTTGTCAATGAGAAGGTTCTAGAGAAAGACGTTGAAGAGGACAAGTCTCATTGGAGGAAGAGTGATGCTAGAGCAAGAAGAATCTTGGTAAACTCAGTTAGGGATCATTTGGTTCCTCAAATATTGCAAACGAAGGAGACTATGAAGATGTTCAAAACTGTAAAGGAATGATGATTGTTAATGACCAAGCCTGACTTTTATGGGCGACGATGTTCAAATGCCGTTAATTATACACCCTTAGTGGTCAGTGGTGGACCACCACAGTGTTGGTGGGTGCCCACCAACACCTCGGTGGTCCACCACCGAACACTGAGGATGTATAATTGAAGGCATTTTAAGCCCGTCTAAGATAGGAGTTAGGCTTGGCCACTGACACTATTGTGGCCCACAATAGACCTACAAGGGTGTATGGAGAATGGCATCTAAAGGCCATTGGGAGTATAATTTAATCTTAGTCGACATCCATTTGGATGTATATCGTTCTCTATTGATAGGTTTGAGGTCAGGAGAGATAATAGTGTTGTATTGTCTATGGTTGGGAGGTGATAGATAATCACCATGGTTAAACGAGCTCCATGCCCAGTTTGTTTATGTACTCTGACTTTCTTCTAGTGGTCCTAGTGTTACAACTGCCAATTTCTAACATGGTATCAAAGCAGTTCTAGAAGCCATTGTCGCAAGCTAGGGCTTGACATTTTGAGGCCTCTCCTCACCAATCCGGGAGAAAAACATACTTAGAAACTTTGGCCACCGCTCATTAATCCAGGAGAAAAAGTGACTTGGAAATTTCGCCCAAGGGAAGCCGCATCTATTGATGAAGGAAAAATCCAGATTTGAGAAGTTTCATTTTTGACCCAATTTTGGTCCATAGTTTTGGCTCAACCTTATCTCCTCTCAAGTCGCCTTGATAAGGCATATTAACCTTTGGATTCAGTTTAACAAGATTCCAAACATAATTTTTGACCTAGCTCCTACTAGGATTACTAGTTCAATTTTGCAAGCAAGATGATTGGAATGAAGGTTGAAGATAATCTTGATGGAGCCACAAACTTCATCTTTTGGATGTTTATAGTTCTCATCTTGGAAGAAAATGATCTCTTAAATCTTGTCAATGAGAAGGTTCCAGAACCGAATGTTGAAGAAGACAAGTCTCATTGGAGGAAGAGTGATGCCAGAGCAAGAATAATCTTGGTAGACTCAGTTAGGGATCATTTGGTTCATCAAATCTCGCAAAGAAGACGACTAGGAAGATGTTCAAAACCGTAAAGGAATGATGATTGTTAATGGTCAAGCGTGACTTGTATGGGCGACGACGTTCAAATGCAGTTCATTATACACCCCTAGTGGTCGGTGGTGGAAAACCACAGTGTTAGTGGGTGCCCACTAACACATTGGTGGTTCGCCACCGACCACTGAGGGTGTATGACGGAATGCATTTGAAGGCCGTCTGGGATAGAAGTCAGGCTTGGCCACTGACACTATTATGGCCCACAATCGACCTACAAGGGTGTATGATGAATGGAATTTAAAGGCCAGTGGTAGTAGAATTTAGGTTCAGTAAAATCCATTTGGATATACATCGTTCTCTATTGAAAGGTCTGAGCTCGGGGGAGACAATAGTGTTGTATTGTCTATGGTTGGGAGGTGATAGATCATCACCGTGGTTAAACGAGCTCCAGTGGGAGTATTATCTTGGCTCAGTAAAAATCCATTTGGATGTACATCGTTCTCTCTTGAAAGGTCTGAGCTCGGGGGAGACAATAGTGTTGTATTGTCTATGGTTGGGAGGTGATAGATCATCACCGTGGTTAAATGAGCTGCACACCGAGTTTGTTTATGTGCTTTTTATTTCTTCTAGTGATCTTGGTTTTACAACTGTCAATTTCTAACATGGTATCAAAGCTGTTCTAAATGCCATTGTTGAAAGCTAGGGCTTGACATTTTGAGATCTCCCTTCACCGATCCAGGAGAAAAAGTGACCTGGAAACTTCGCCCAAGGGAAGGCACATCTATTATTGAAAGAGAAATCCAGTTCTGAGAAATTTCATTTTTGGCCCAATCTCGGTTTATAGTTTTGGCTCGATCTTATCTCCTCTCAACTTGCCTTGATAAGGCACGTTAACCTTTGGATTCAATTTCACAAGATTTCAAAATTCATTTTTGATCTAGCTCCTACTAGGGTTTCTAGTTCAAATATGCACGCAAATGATTGGAATGAAGGTTGAAGATCATCTTGATGGAGCCACAAACTTCATCTCTTGGAAGTCTAGAGTTTTCATCTTGGAAGAAAATGATCTCTTAAAGCTTGTCAATGAGAAGGTTCTAGAACCAGACGCTGAAGAAGACAAGTCTCATTGGAGGAAGAGTGATTGCAGAGCAAGAAGAATCTTGGTTGACTCGATCAGCGATCATTTGGTTCCTCAAATCTCGCAAAAGAAGACGACTAGAAAGATTTTAAAACCCTAAAGGAATGGTGGTTTTTAATGGTCAAGCCTGACTTGTATGGGCGACAACGTTAAAATTCCGTTCATTATACACCATTAGTAGTCGGTGGCGGACCACCACAGAGTTAGTGGGCGTTCAGTAACACCTTGGTGGTCAATCACCGACCACTGAGGTTGTATGACGGAATGCATTTTAAGGCTGTTTGGGATAGAAGTCAGGCTTGGCCACTGACACTCATGTTGTGGCACACAATCGACCTACAAGGGTGTATGACGAATGGCATTTAAAGGCCAGCGAGAGTAGAATTTAGGATCGGTCAACATCCATTTAGATGTACATCGTTCTCTATTGAAAGGTTTGAGCTCGGAGAAGACAATAGTGTTGTATTGTCTATGGTTGGGAGGTGATAGAACATCACCGTGGTTAAACGAGCTCCACATCCTGTATGTTTATGTGCTTTGCCTTTCTTATAGTGCTCTTGGTTTTACAGTTACCAATTTCTAACATGGTATCAAAGCAGTTCTAGAAACCATTGTCCAAAGCTTTGGCTTGACATTCTGAGGCATCCCCTCACCGATCAAGGAGAAAAAGTGACTTGGAAACTTCGGCCAAGGGAAGGCGCATCTATTAATGAAGGAAAAATCCAGTTTTGAGAAGCTTCATATTTGACCCAATTTCGATCAATAGTTTTGGCTTGATGTTATCTCCTCTCAACTCGATTTGATAAGGCACATTAACCTTTGGATTCAGTTTCACAAGATTCCAAAATTAAATTTAGACCTAGCTCCTTCTAGGGTTTCTAGGTGAAATCTGCATGAGGGTTGAAGATAATCTTGATGGAGCCACAAACTTCATCTCTTGGAAGTCTAGAGTTCTCATCTTGCAAGAAAATGATTTCTTAAAGCTTGTCAATGAGAAGGTTCCAGAACTAGACGCTGAAGAAGACAAGTGTCATTGGAGGAAGAGTGATGCAAGAGCAAGAATATTGGTAGACTAAGTCAGGGATCTTTTGGTTCCTCAAATCTCACAAAAGAAGACGACAAGGAAGATTTTCAAAACCATAAAGGAATGGTGATTGTTAATGGCCAAGGCTGACTTGTATAGTCGTTGACGTTCAAATGTCGTTCATTATACACCCTTAGTGGTCGGTGCTGGACCACCACAGTGTTAGTGGGCACACACTAACACCTTGGTGGTCCACCACCGACCACTGAGGGTGTATAATGGAAGGCATTTTAAGGCTGTCGGGGATAGAAGTCAAGCTTGGCCACTGACACTTTTTTTGCCCACAATTGACATACAAGTGTGCCTGACGAATGGCATTTAACGGCCACTGGGAGTAGAATTTAGGCTCGGTCAATATCCATTTGGATGTACATCGTTCTCTATTGAAAGGTGTGAGCTTGGGGGAGACAATAGTGTTGTATTGTCTATGGTTGGGAGGTGATATATCATCATCGTGGTTAAACGAGATCCACACCCAGTTTGTTTATGTGCTCTGTCTTTCTTCTAGTGGTCTTGGTTTTACAACTGCCAATTTTTAACATCGTACCAAAGTAGTTATAGAAGACATTGTGGAAAGCTAGGGCTTCACATTCTAAGGCCTCCCCTCACCAATATAGGAGAAAAAGTGAGTTGGAAACTTCTCCTAAGGCAAGGCGCATCTATTGATGAAGGAAAAATCGAGTTCTGAGAAGTTTCATTTTTGACCCAATTTCGGTCCATAGTTTTGGCTCGATCCTATCTCCTCTCAACTCACCTTGATAAGGCACATTAACATTTAGATTCCATTTTGATGTACATCATTCTCTATCGAAAGGCCTGAGATATGGGAGACAATAGTGTTGTATTGTCTATGGTTGGGAGGTGATAGATTATCATCGTGGTTAAACGAGCTCCACACCCAATTTGTTTATGTGCTCCGTCATTCTTCTAGGTATCATGGTTTTAGAACTGCCAATTTCTAACATGGTATCAAATTAGTTATAGATGACAATGTCGAAAGCTAGGGCTTGAAATTCTGAGGCCTCCCCTCACCAATCCAGGAGAAAAAGTGACATGGAAATTTTGCCCAAGGGAAGGCACATCTATTGATGAAGGAAAAATCCAGTTTCGAGAAGTTTCATTTTTGACCCAATTTTTGTCCAAAGTTTTGGCTCAATCTTGTCTCCTCTCAACTCACATTAACCTTTAGATTCTGTTTCACAAGATTCCAAATTTCATTTTTGACCTAGTTTCTACTAGGGTTTCTAGTTCAAATCTGGAGGCAAGATGATTGGAATGAAGGTTGAAGATCATCTTGATGGAGCCACAAACTTTATCTCTTGGAAGTCTAGAGTTCTCATCTTGGGAGAAAATAATCTCTTAAACCTTGTCAATGAGAAGGTTCCAGAGCAAGACGTTGAAGAAGACAAGTCTCATTGGAGGAAGAGTGATGCTAGAGCAAGAAGAATCTCGGTAAACTCAGTTAGGGATCATTTGGTTCATCAAATCTTGCAAACGAATATGACTATGAAGATGTTAAAAACTCTAAAGGAATGATGATTGTTAATTACCAAGACTGACTTGTATGGGTGACGACGTTCAAATGCCATTAATTATACACCCTTAGTGGTCGGTGGTGGACCACCACAGTGTTGGTGGGCGCCCACCAACACCTTGGTGGTCCACCACCAAACACTGAGGGTGTATAATTGAAGGCATTTTAAGCCCGTCGGAGATAGGAGTCAGGATTGGCCACTGACACTATTGTGGCCCACAATAGACCTACAAGGGTGTATGGGGAATGGCATCTAAAGGACATTAGGAGTAGAATTTAGGCCCAATCGACATCCATTTGGATGTATATCGTTCTGTATTGATAGGTTTGAGGTCGGGGGAGATAATAGTGTTGTATTGTCTATGGTTGGGAGGTGATAGATAATCACCGTGGTTAAACGAGCTCCACGCCCAGATTGTTTATGTACTCTTCCTTTCTTCTAGTGGTCCTAGTGTTACAATTGCCAATTTCTAACATCGTATCAAAGTAGTTCTAGAAGCCATTATCGAAAGCTAGGGATTGACATTTTGAGGCCTCTCCTCACCAATCCGGGAGAAAAACAGACTTATAAACTTTGGCCACTGCTCATTAATCCAGGAGAAAAAGTGACTTGGAAAGTTCGCCCAAAGGAAGGCGCATCTATTGATGAAGGAAAAATCCAGTTCTGAGAAGTTTCATTTTTGACCCAATTTTGGTCCATAGTTTTGGCTCAACCTTATCTCCTCTCAAGTCTCCTTGATAAGGCATATTAACCTTTGGATTCAGTTTAACAAGATTCCAAACTTCATTTTTGACCTAGCTCCTACTAGGGTTACTAGTTAAATTTTGCAGGCAGGATGATTGGAGTGAAGGTTGAAGATAATATTGATGGAGCCACAAACGTCATCTTTTGGAAGTCTATAGTTCTCATCTTGGAAGAAAATGATCTCTTAAAGCTTTTCAATGAGAAGTTTCTAGAATCGAACGTTGAAGAAGACAAGCCTCGTTGGAGGAAGAGTGATGGAAGAGCAAGAAGAATCTTGGTAGACTCAGTTAGGGATCATTTGGTTCCTCAAATCTCACAAAAGAAGACGACTAGGAAGATGTTCAAAACCCTAAAGGAATGATGATTGTTAATGGTCAAGCGTGACTTGTATGGGCGACGACGTTCAAATTCCGTTCATTATACACCCCTAGTGGTCGGTGGTGGAAAACCACAGTGTTAGTGGGCGCCCACTAACACCTTGGTGGTCCACCACCGACCACTGAGGGTGTATGACGGAATGCATTTGAAGGCCGTCTGGGATAGAATTCCGGCTTGGCCACTGACACTATTATGGCCCACAATTGACCTACAAGGGTGTATGATGAATGGCATTTAAAGGCCAGTGGGAGTAGAATTTAGGTTCAGTAAAATTCCATTTGGATATACATAGTTCTCTATTGAAAGGTGTGAGCTGGGGGGAGACAATAGTGTTGTATTGTCTATGGTTGGGAGGTGATAGATCATCACCGTGGTTAAACGAGCTCCAGTGGGAGTATTATTTTGGCTCAGTAAAAATGCTTTTGGATCTACATCGTTCTCTATTGAAAGGTCTGAGCTCGGGGGAGACAATAGTGTTGTATTGTCTATGGTTGGGAGGTGATAGATCATCACCGTGGTTAAACGAGCTCCACACCGAGTTTGTTTATGTGCTTTTTCTTTCTTCTAGTGTTCTTGGTTTTATAACTGCCAATTTTTAACATGGTATCAAAGCTGTTCTAAATGCCATTGTTGAAAGTTAGGGCTTGACATTTTGAGGTCTCCCTTCACCGATCCGGGAGAAAAAGTGACCTGGAAACTTCGCCCAAGGGAAGGCACATCTATTATTGAAGGAGAAATCCAGTTCTGAGAAATTTCATTTTTGGCCCAATTTCGGTTTATAGTTTTGGCTCGATCTTATCTCCTCTCAACTTGCCTTGATAAGGCACCTTAACCTTTGGATTCAATTTCACAAGATTTCAAAATTCATTTTTGATCTAGCTTCTACTAGGGTTTTTAGTTCAAATATGCACGCAAGATGATTGGAATGAAGGTTGAAGATCATCTTGATGGAGCCACAAACTTCATCTCTTGGAAGTCTAGAGTTCTCATCTTGGAAGAAAATGATCTCTTAAAGCTTGTCAACGAGAAGGTTCCAGAACCAGCGAGAGTAGAATTTAGGCTCGGTCAACATCCATTTGGATGTACATCGTTCTCTATTGAAAGGTTTGAGCTCGAAGAAGACAATAGTGTTGTATTTTCTATGGTTGGGAGGTGATAGAACATCAGCATGGTTAAACGAGCTCCACACCCTATATGTTTATGTGCTCTGCCTTTCTTCTAATGATCTTGGTTTTACAGGTACCAGTTTCTAACACGGTATCAAAGCAGTTCTAGAAGCCATTGTCCAAAGCTTTGGCTTGACATTCTGAGGCATCCCCTCACCGATCCAGGAGAAAAAGTGACTTGGAAACTTCACCAGGGCAAGGCGCATCTATTAATGAAGGAAAAATCCAGTTTTGAGAAGCTTCATTTTTTACCCAATTTCGGTCAATAGTTTTGGCTTGATGTTATCTCCTCTCAACTTGGTTTGATAAGGCACATTAACCTTTGGATTCAGTTTAACAAGATTTCAAACTTAAATTTTGACCTAGCTCTTTCTAGGGTGTAATGTCCTCTTCCAGTTAGGCCTTAAGGCCCAAAACCACTAACCTATGTGATTCCTGTGGGTTCGAGCGGTTACTGACAGCTAGGGAATCAACTAAGGATTGATGCCAACCATATAAGATCTAGGGCATAATCAAGTGGTCAAGAAGGGCCACCAGGGCCAAAGGCCACCCTCGTGCATACCATCCCATCATGATTTTAATGATGCATGCACTATTTAAAGTCTCCCTCCGCATGCATGCAAGTGAACGGCAAATTAGAAGATAAAGTGACATGCATGCAAGTCAACGACAAATTAGAAGATAAAGTGATTTCATTAGGTGAAAGATTAGGGTTTTGCACAGTTGAACTTTATAAATAGAGGAGAAAGCAAGAGGAGACCTCACTTTGGATTATGATTATTTTGGGAGCTCTTGGATAGTAGCACAACAGATGGGGTTGGAGACGGAGTCTTCAGCTAACAGGATTTCGGCAGTGAAACATCTGTCCTAGTCTTATTCCGGGTAAGCCATACAGGTTCACCACTTGTTCTTCATTCATTCATCAGTTATCTAGTACATGGTATAGATCGTTGCAGGGACACGTGTGCAGCCGTAAGAGGGGGTTTTCAGCTAGAAAGCCCTAATTAGCTGCTGGGGCCTTCAGATATCAGTTTCCTTCCGAAACTCAGGCACCATTCTCATCATCGGCTTCATACTCTGGTACCCAGTGAGTTTCAGATCCATCAGTTCTCATCCGATGCAGTTATCAACAGTTTCGGGGTTCCGGGGGGTGAGTAGCTGTCTCTCTGAAGTGATTCGCTACCCTACCTAGAGATCTCAAAACCTTCGCATGCTCTTGGCATTCTCTCCGTCACTGAACCGCTATCAGTCCTGCGAATTCTCAGCCCGATCGGAGACCTCCTTCCTTGAGGGCGTCACACTTTCCTACTTGGGAATCTTGCTGCTGGGGGAACTCACCTAAAGCAGAGGAGCTCAGTTCCTCTCTGATCTAGCTTGCAGTACTGGCAGACTTTCTCTGGAGTAGTTCAGACCGGCTTATTAGTGTGTTGAGGCCTGGAAATTCGCAGGCGGCAACAGTAAGGGATTCTCCCCAATCAGCGTTCCCAACTAGCCCACTGACTGTTTGGTATAGGGAATCCGTCCGGTTTGCGGTCCGGCTACCGTAGGTCGAAGTAACAACAAAGGCTTTACCGGTTGCGGCCCAGCCCACCGAGTTTTGTATTTTTTGACTTAAAGGAATGATATGCACGTGCCTAATTAAATGCAGGCTGGTTTAAATGCAAGGGCGGTCACAAAGTGATGCGCAGGTTCTTACCTCTCCTCTTATGCTCACAAGCAAACAAACCAGATAACTATCTAAACTATCCCTAGGGAGCGAGGCTATCATCTTAACTGAGCAATACAAGATCACATACGGTAAG
>LPNX010104307.1:0-21089 GCA_001517045.1 Pseudotsuga menziesii
CTCAAAAAATCCAAGTAAGTTGAGGGATGCCTGATTTTTCAGGTTTCTATTGCATCTAACGTGCACAAAAAGGTCCCTCATCTTCTTGCACACACCCTTACAACATTCTTTTGTTTTTATACATATAAATGTATCGTTTTGTTTCTTTTGTAATACAGTAGAAATTAAAAAAATTATGTATTTAGTAAATTATAACTTTTTATACAAATTCAAAGAAATGTACCCGTTGTTTTGTGTTTCTATCAAAACAATTACTTGAGAATTAGTCACTATATTATAACTAAACAAAGTTCCAAATAACTTCTTCTTTTTCTATGTAAATCATTATGTAAATCACTAAATCACTATATTTTAAACAAAGTCCCACAATTAATTAAGAGTTATGGCTGACATGCTCTATTTCAATATAACTTATGTTTGTATTTGTAAGTAGATCACTGTATTATAAACAAAGTCCCGCATTAATTAATAGTTATGGCATTGCTTACTTACTGGATTTTAATATACATCAAGTTATATTATAACAAAATCCCGCAACTAATTAATACTCATAGGTGACCTGCTCTATTTCAATATAGATTACGTTTGTTGAAAAACAATTACCATGATTTTATAGTAGTTTCAGTTTAAATAGCATTTAATAATAATCAATAAAAAGAGTTTTACATTTTATTTGAACCCCAACTCAAACACAATATAGTAAGAACTTGTGTTTTCTCAAAGAAATAAAATATTATTACATTTATGTAAAGTACAAGAATGATTATGATATTCTAGAGTTTGATACTGAGAAAGCTTCTCCACTCAATGAAAAACGGCACATAATACAGTAAAAACTTGTGTTTTCTCAATTATCTAATATAGAAATAAAATATTATTACATTTATATAAAGTACAAGAATGATTATGAGATTGGAGAGTTTGATACGGAGAAAGCTTCTTAAAAACCGCACGTTAGCCTTGGATTTCTAATTGCTCAGTCATCTTATATAATTGATCAGTAATCTTATATAATTGAAAAAGTCCATATACCAGGCAATCAAAGGCATTATATATCGATAATAGAAACCAACTGATCGAATTAATACCAGGAGAAATGCCACTTTTAAATACTTGCTTAACCACCATTTTCGGTTTAGAATAATAAGACAGAATTGAAAGAAAACCAATAATCGAATTAATACTAGGGGAAATGCCACTTTTAAATACTTGCTTAATCACCATTTTCGGTTCGGAATAATAAGACAGAAATGAAAGAAAAGCAATTTGATAAAAAATAGCATTGAAAATATTTTACTTGAGTGTTTTGTTCTTCTATTCCAAGCGATAGCTTAACCTGTATATCGTATTCAACAACAGAATTGCTTCAAAGAAAATCTCCACAAATTTTAGCAATGTTGTTTCTGGTCATCTGGTTCACTTTGCCTTCTGGACAAAGTGACATCGTAATAATGTTTAAGCCTTTAAACCTAATCGCAGTTGTGACAAGCTCCACAAGCTCCACAAGCTCCACCATTCTCAGAATGTCTTTTACAGGATCCAATATTTCTTTGCAGCGTTCCTTTCCACTCAGACAAAATATTATTTTTCTTCATGAGCCATCACTATACAATTAATAAAAAAGAACATTCTTCTTCCTCATCATAATCTTCATGACGCCTTGTACTAATGCTGTTAGAGATGGAACTGGTCTGACCTTGAGCACGATGGGTAGCAACTGCATGAAGGATGGAAACAGGAAAACAGGAAATGCAAACGATTTCTACTTTCACAAGACTGTCAACATAATTTGGCACCTTCAAGCCTATCTTTAAGATACAGTAAGCTTTGAGAATTGTGGTCCCATTATACAGGTCTTTCATTGGTTAAGTCAGCAGAATTTGTGTGAGAGCTAACAAAAACTCCCCGTCATAGAGAGTATAATCAATGCATTCGAGGGATCAGCCTGAAATTTGTTGTTATCACCTAATTATGCTCCTTCGCCTCTACTGAAGTGAAAGTGGGATTGAAAGCTGTCGAGCAGCCTGGGGTTCTTCTTCTACAACTGAAATAGAGTTTTAAGGATGCAAATGCAAAAGAAAAAGAGGCTCTATCGCCCCTCACCCACCCTCCATCCCAACATTCAAATAGCTCAAAGTTAGTTACCTCCAAGCTCTATCCGAGCGAAATCATCTATTCTCTTCTGGTTGGGATAACAGGCCTCACTGAAAGGATGGATTGAGCGATAGTTGTTCGTTTTCTCTTCCTTCAGGCAGCAGGACTGGCCACAACTCTCGTTCTGTGTAAACTTAAATCCTCTGGCTCAAAATTCAAAATTTGAATGCTCATTGTTCAAAATTTAAATTTAAATTTCCCTCCATAGCCTCGGGTTACCCATGTGTTAAGTCTGTGTTAATTTGAATGCTCATTGTTTTAAATTTAAATTTAAATTTCCCTCCATAGTCTCGGGTTACCCATGTGTTAAGTCTGTGTTAACATGTAGTATGCATAACGTTGAGGTTACTACGTGTCTACGGCCTTGTCAGCCCAAGACCGCGGAGGAAGGTAAATGAGTTCTCCACGGGCCCCGCAATTTCTGAGAGCTAAACGTCCGGATGTAAACGGCAAAGGCAAACGCTGTGAATGGGCCGTCAAACGCTGTGTCATAGCCGTCAATTCTAATTTTGGCATTTCTTTTTTTAAATATTTATCTACTACGGCTTTTTGGAGGCGGTTTTGTTTTTCGGTACTGCAGCTTTTTTTAAATATTTATCTACTACAGCTTTTTGGAGGCGGTTTTGTTTTTCGGTACTGCAGCTTCAAAACGGATTTGGAGGGTTTGGCTTAGGCATTCGAGACAGGTAGAACCAGAGGCAAAGGAGAAAAAGGAGTTAAACATCGATCAATCTCTGATAAAACCTGTGAAAGCAAGAGTAATGGAGCTATACAGTGCTGCAAATAATGAGATAGGAGGTAGTGGAATTTATATCAATTCTGATCACCAACAGAAGCAGCTAAGGGATATTATAGAATCTCACAGAATTCTTCCAAATAATTGCACTTTCTCTCAGCTTGATGGAGCCATACAGGAAAATATTAAGACACACTGCAGAAATTACAAGCCCATTTGTCCATCAGGCAATCTGAATCATAACTGCAGATTCAGATACATTGATAATGCATCGGTTTGCAGAACATTGCAGCCAAGATATGAATGCAAAACATGCAACCGAACATTTACCCTGTTCGGTAGGTCTTATTTGGGTGTTACCAACAAGAGATTGTTGGATGAATCAGAAGATGATCAGAAGTGCAGAAGCAACAGGAAGAAAGTTAAGAAGACCAAGGAGTTGGCTGCTGCTTGCTATGCTACGAGCGGTCATTCTGAAGAATTCATAATACTGCAGCCACAAACACAAAAGACAATCTGTAACAGATGTATTACAGGCTTAGCTAGTTGTTGCAGCAGCCAAAATCAATCATATGCATCTCAATCTCAATGGCCACCGGATGTTCAACGGTTGCCTGTGCAACAACATAATATCTTATCGTCTTTTTCTAGGTCTAATTCTCAGTCATTTCTTCCAACTTTGCATCTGTTGCAGCAGGACATGAAGGAAGCCCACGTCGCCTGCCCTTCTATTAGTACTCTTCTTACACAAAGAATTTACAAGCCATTTGAATCACTAAATGAGTTTGGGATACCATCATTGCAAGAAAACAATGTAATTGAGAGTGGGGATGAAATGGGGATAGCTATGAGAAATGTATTGATAAAACAAGCCAATAATTATGATTATTCATCTCATGATGCCTCTGTGTTTCCCACTTTTCTGAGCAGAAGAAGAAATTATTGTGAGATTCCCAGTGCTTCATCTCCACCATCATATCTACAAACTCAATTTCAAGGTCAAGGTCGAGAAGAAGAAGAAGAAGGACTAGGTCGAAGATATTCAATACAAACGCAATGTTGCGACCAATTTGAAATCCAACCCAGAAACTACAGTACCAGTAGTCAAAAAGGTAATACTAACTAACTCCTCAGCTTGTATGCATTTTTCTGGTTCTCCTCCTTGTTGTTCTAATGTTAATTCTGTAGTGCAAATGCAAAAGATTTAAAAATATATGTATACTACAGCGGCTGTAGGTTATCCGATTCATCCAAACAGCAATAACAATTATTACCAGAGCCATGAAGCTGCTTATATTGGAGAAGGGTGTGAAGAAAAGATTACAGAAGAAGCTAAATATGGATCGAACTATGGGGAGAATGAGACTCGGAAAATGTGCGTTTCAATCTTCGACTTCGACCAAACTGAACTGCTGGATGAAATTCTCTCAAAAAGCATGGAATCAACGAATGACAACAGCCGCTGCGTCTGCTTAGATGAATTAGTTGATATTGACGACATTATATTTGATCCTCCCGTTGATGCCTCTACCGCCGACATGAACAATATTGAAGCTCCCAACGATGGCAATCCAGATGAGTTGAAGAAGAACCTGCACGATGAGATATTGTTAATCCTGGAAGGAAAGGGATCTCAGCAGATGGTAGGAGCAAGGAAAGCCGACGAGATTGAGATTGCCATGTCTTCAATCATGGACGCCGACCTTAGTCTCTCTGTTGAGAAATTTGATCAAGAATCCACAAAAAGTTTATATGATCAAGAATCCACAAAAAGCTCTCTACAGAAAGTAAATTTTGATTGTGATGACGTAGGAGCTTTACTTCCAGGTTGGGCAAAACGTAGCAAACGAATGGAGAGAAATGTTAAAAGAGGCACTCGCCCAAGCTCCATTGGACGCAGAACATGGAAGTACATGACCTCATTGGGTCGCCCCTCCAAGGCTATTTTGTCGCTGTAATTGGGAAGCTTGTCATATTTTAGTTCGGTCTTCATTTTACAAAATCTTATTAGAATAAATCTTGGCTTATTACTATAAAAACCAAGATTTAAAAATATTATTTATCCAATCAATTTTTAAAGAGTTATGATCTTTGAAATTTGTATGATCAATTGTCGTACTGTATTTTTTTTCTTGCGTCGCCACTGGAATAGTCTTAAATATGAGATTTAAATGACAAGCTGCGATTTTATTTCATTGGGATTAACTTAAATGAAAGTTTACAGATCCCTAGGGAACATAACACATTTATCCCACATCACAGGCCATTATGTCAATGGAGGGACCAGATTTAATTTTGTATATGGTTGTCTTTTTAAAATATATAACCATGAATATGAGTTAAAAATCTTCTACATTATATCAGAGTTTACACTCGAAAATGCAGGTTGGTTCTCAGCTATTTATGCCAAGTTTGGTATCAGCCTTAAAACTGAAAATGCTTTTATATTTTTAGTTGCAGGATTGTAGTATCCAGGGTTTTCCTTTAGATTTTAGATTTCATTTGATTCCTATACAATTATTCCACCAAAAATTTCATAGTTGGTAATCAACAGTACTAAGTAACTAAGGTTTTTTTGGTAACGGCTAGCCGCCTGTTGATTAAAGAAATAAAAATGGTAATCTGTTCGTTGATTTTCTTTTAAGCTTTTTATTTCACACGTTTGTGGAAGCTTTTTATGTCACACGGCCTGTCGCTGTCGTTCACACTTTCAAAAATGGAAATACACAAAAGCGGTGGGTGCTGGTGGTTAAACAATTGGTATGCTAAAAAGAGGTGACCTTCAGGTCTCCCCTGCACTGACCTTATCTCCGTTCTGTGCACTCCATGAAATATTGTAGCTCGTCTTGTTCACTTTCTCAATCAATGAACTCATAACCGCCTTCAAGTTCTCTTCCAAAGCACTTCTATTTTTTATAGCACTCTCACTCTCACTGCAACTTATTGACAGAACATCAGTAAGAAGATTATCCAGGCGTGCTGATGCCAATGGTAGTAGTAAGAGCATTAAGAAGGGAGATAATTTCCATGTCGCGGCAGTGAATTGAATGATATAATTCCTTGTGCAATTACAGACGTTGGAAGTGCCCATTCTACTGTAAATAAAATCAATCTCTGCAATCTTAAAAAGACTCTGCTCTGCCTTACTTTTATGATATGAAGAACACGCCGGTAGAAAACTAGGAGAAATACGGATGAGAAAGTCAAGACAGATGACGTACCATGGAGCAAAGACAAAGACGGCGAAAATTACAGCCTACTGGCAGGCTTTCATGCTATAGCAAGTTGGCAAGTTGGCAGTAGACAGTTGGATCTTCAACGACTTGAGATCTCAATAAAATCCAACGAATCCAACGACTTAACTGGTTAGATAACTGTTTTAGCATTAAAGTCTATGCAATAGGCTAGTAGTATTAATTGTATAAGACAAAAACACCTTCGAAATGATGTTGATTTTGTTTAAATTGACAATGTAAAGTGTATATCTTCAAAATGAGGAAAGTGGATTTTGAAATGAAAAAAGTGGATGGGAAAGCGCTTTAGCAAGTCAATGGTAGCTTGCCTCTTGAAACTCTCAAAACCAAAGCAAATCAAATTTTATATCAATAGTTCCCAAGAAAAAAAAATGGGAAAAAAAATGAAATTATGAACAAAGTGAAAGAAATTTTACATTAAGATTAAAAAAAAAAAAAAATAACAATAAAGTTGTTTTAAAAATAAATGAAAATTAAGTAATATATAAATAAAAATAAAAAATTGATATGACTATTTAAAAATATTAAATATATCTAAGTAAAATGAATATCAAAGCTGTTTAGTATTTATAAATTAAGAAAATAAAAATTAATAACAAATTTGTTTTTAACCACTTTTACATATAGCACAAGTGTATAGTACTAGTTTATAAAAAAAAATTGATACAGTCAATTGGATAAAAAACTTATGCTTTGTTTTAGGTAAACTATCCATGTTGCTAATTTAATATGTGAAAACTTCGATATGCCAATATTGTATGTGAACTGGTTGGACTACACATCTCCATGTGACCAATATTGTATGTGAACTGGTTGGACTACACATCTCCATGTGACTTTATATATAGGTGTCTTAGAGATCTAGAGAACGATTGAGAGTGAAACGTCTTTATGCTAGTATAAGAGTATGTGAATAAGAACATATCTAGATGCAATATTGTCTGCTCCAACTACTAAATTCCGGGTCTTTCACTCAGTTTATATCAAACACTTATTTGGCTCATCAATTAAGACAACCTTCAAATTGTTGTATTACTTAAATGTCAAGGAGAAGTAGGTGCATCTCTTCTCTCATGGTGAAGAATAAGATTATCTTTGTTCATCATAAGTAAGAAAAATAAGAAAATGATATTATCATTAGGAAGTATTGAATTTATAGTAAATATATAACTATAAAATATTTCTTAATTTTTTGTAAAATATATTTATATAAAAATATAGATCAATAGTATAGTGTAAAAAGTTGGTAAGTCCGTTTAAATTTATGCAAATTCATTAATAAAAATAATATATTTTATAATTTTAATAAAGATTATATCATTTTATAATAGTAAATAGATGATTATACTAGTATATGATACATGTTATTAGTTCATATTATCATTTTTAAAAGAATTATAAAAATAATGACATTTGTAAATATTAATATTAATTCAAAATATATATCTTTTATAATTAATATTATTAATTTTAAGCTTTTTAATATAATAGGGAAGAAAACAATATACTCTAATTTTTAGAACAAAATTTATTAAACTAAACTAATTGGAATTCTAACAATATCTAACCAAAAATTATATTATTTATAAAAATTAAATTAAATAACCACATTATAACATTGTTTTTATATGTAAAATGTTAAACTTAAATTATATATATATATAATGAAATACTATCCTAGATCCAAATCCTAGGTCTCCTGAGGTGCAAACCTCTTCTCAGGTATTGCAAGCAACGAGCGATTCGAGGAGAGGTTTGCACCTCAGGAGATTTGATGCCTCTCCGAGCTTGATAGAGCCTAAGGATGGTTTCAGTGGCGGGCTGTGACTTTGATCAACATTGTAAGGAACAAATTAAGTTGAAAACATGGATAGAATTATGAGGATTATCTCAATGTAAGTAGTAAGTATTTAGGATTGAATAAATTGCTAAGATGGAAAATAGAGACAATAATTTTGTAAGGATTAAATAAGATGAAGCTAATGGCCTTCCTCTTCTCCGTTATAAATGCATCTTGTAAGGATTGTTAAGATGAAGCTAATCCCCTTCCTATTCTTCGTTATAAAGAATATTATTTAAATGAGAAAAACCAACATATGGGACTTGGCAAATTTACAAATCATTATCAAATTTGAATGGGAACTCCCAATCTTATGTTGAATGGTTGCTCTTAAAATTACCTGAAAAGGAAGAGTATTTAGACCTACGAATCAAAAAGGCCAAATTTGAATGGAAACTTCATTTAAAAAAAAAAAAATATTGAATGGACAATTAAAATTAAAAGTTTTGGGAGAATCCGCTTAGAAGTAAGAGTATTTAAACCTAGGAATAAAAAAGGCCAAATTTGAATAGAAACTTCATTTTTTTAATGAAAATATTGAATCGACAATTAAAATTAAAAGTTTTGGTTGAGAATCCGCAGTGATTGCTAATGGCATCTTGTGGAAAATCTGCGATAAGTAAAGGTATATTGTCCACATTTGGAGCCATCCTTCGCTCATCTTCAGGACATTATTGATGCATGAGATGATCAATGGATCTCACTTCATATAAATATAGATCAGTCATAGGAAGCGGACAGCTAAAATTTTAATGAAGTTTTTTATTATAAATTTATAATTTATATTTTTATTGTAAAATTTTAATTTGAGTTAATACAATGTTTTTTATATTTATTTTTAATTATGGTTTATAATATAATGTTATCAAATAATGTTTATAATATAATGCTATTGTTATAATATAATGTTTTTAATTTTAATTTTAATTAAGATATTAAAGTTTTAAAGTTTTAATTAATGTTATAATCCTTTAATAATTAAACAATAATATATTATGCATCAATTGACTTTTTAAATTTATCAAATTAAATTTTTATTAATTTTAATTAAATGTTTGTTTTTAAATTGTTAAGTTTAGGAACCTAAGAAAGTTATTAAGGTTATATTAAATTAATTTATAATTAAATAATTAAATGTTTTTTATACAATTGTTATGTATTTGATGTTTTTGTAGAGTTATACTATGTATAAACCGAAGTTTAGTTTTTTAATATTTTAAGTTAGGATTGCATTTTTTTTTATTTACTTAAAGTTGTTAATCTTGTAATTTATTTATCTTTTATTAAATTTAAATAAAAGTTTTTAAATTTAATAAAAGTTTTAATAAAAAGATTTTAAGGTTGAATCTAAATGTTCAAAAAACTTTTTAGGCTTTGTTAATAAGGAGATTAATTAGTTTGGTTGGCTTAATTGAGAAAGGTTAGGGAGCCACTACCTACTGATGGTGAGGCCATCATCCCTATCGAAACAGTTGGGGTGTTTTACTATTTCTATCGCCTCCCCGATCCTTCTCAAGGACCAATTATCAATGTGAGCCAACACTTTCATGTCTTCTATCCTAATTGGGTGTTTTGTGCCATGGAAGTGTTGGGCTAAAGCTGATTTCTGCGTTCTGTTCAGCTGGATGTCTACGCAGTGTTCTTTCACTCTTGTTTTGATGGATCTCCGTATTTCACCAATATAGGCCTTCCCGCATTCACATGGAATCATATAAACACCCTTTTTAAGGGAAGTGTCAATGGGATCTTTGACTATTTTCAGGAGCTTTCTCATGTTGTTTAGGGGTGAGAACACAAATTCGATACTCTTCTTCTTTAAGTTAAAAAAGGAATATATACAGCTAACTTTTTAGGTAAAATTTTACTAATATATTTTGAAAGTACAGCTGTAATTTTTGTAGAAATTTTAAAGTATAATAATGAATTCAGAATTTGAGCATACCTTAATTTTGTTTCATTATGATTCACCGAAAATAATATATTTTTTGAAATAATATCCACTTTTTTCCCATGGGATGTTTAAGAATCCTTGCATGGTTGTTTAGGAGGCCTTCCACATGGTTTTAAAACCATGTGGAAGGCTAACATATTTTTGTGGATAATTACATGGCATCAAATTTTCCATTAATATTACATGTGCCCATGAACTATATCCATGTAAGCTTACTATATTTAGTTTTTGTACTAGAATAATACATGTTAAATACCTTTACACAATTAACAATCTCTGAAGTAGATAACATGATAATCAATTAAAATAATAATCTGCTGTCATTAGAGGGATCAAATCCACTCAGGAATTAGAGGGATTAGCCTACCAATCATTCTCAAGAGTGAAATATGTAATTAATTTTTTTCATTAGAGGGATCAAATCCACTCAGGAATTAGAGGGACTCACCTACCAATCATTCTTAAGAGTGAAATGTTAATTTTTTTCAATGTCTGTGTAGAAATTAGAGGGATCAAATCCATTCAAGAATTAGAGGGATTCACGTATCCATCATTCTTAAGAGTGAAATGTGCAATTACTTTTTTCAATGTTTGTGTAGGAATTAGAGGGATTTTCCTAAGGCTGCAACATCTACAATTTGAAATAATATATATTTTGAAATTTAATAATTTTTTTAGGAGTATTTTATTTTTTATTTTCTTTATTTTTAATTGAAATTTGGTAAAAAAAATTTTAACAAATATCCTTGAGTGCAATTTACCATGGGTTGTTTAAGAAGCCTTGCATGGTTGTTTAGGAGGCCTTGCACACCATTTTAAAACCATGTGCAAGGCAACATATTTTTGCACATAATTGCATGGCCTCCAATTTTTCATTAATATTACATGTGCAAAGGGAATATATCCATGTAAGCTTACTATCTTTAGTTTTCGTACTAGAATAATACATGTTAAATACCTCAACACAATTAGCAATCTCTGAAGTAGATAACATGATAATCAATTAAAATAATAAGCTACTCTCATTAGACGAATCAAATCCACTCAATAATTAGAGGGATTCGCCAACCAATCATTTTCAAGAGTGAAATGTGTAATTAAGTTTTGCCATTAGAGGGATCAAATCCACTTAAGAATTAGAGGGATTCGCCTACCAATCATTCTCAAGAGAAATGATTAAATTTGAAAGGTGGGTCTTAATTTCAATTGGAAGGGAATTTAATCTCTCAGCCCTTCATCTCTGAAGGACAATATAAATAATTGTACTTTAATTGAAAAGCATAAATTAACCAAACCCTTTCAAACAAAAAAAATATGCAAAAACAAATATTGTTCTTTCAGCGCTTGTTGTGAAAGCATGCATGTATGTGATGGAGGGGCCTAAGTCAATTGAATCCTTGCAACTCATTGAATGTCTGAGTCTAACAATCCACCTTTTAAATTGAACCAAAATACCAAAAGAAGTTTATTAATGGCTAGATTTCAGAAAGTTATAGGTGTGAGTAGTTAAGTGCTTGTGGCTCTAAAATTTGTTGTGTTTTGTAGCAATCCATGATTTACTAAATCCATAGTCACGGTAGGAATTTAAATTATTTAATGAAAACAATTAATGTGTATAACCTCTATGTTGAGACCATTTTCCATGCTGATGCTTGCCACTACCCTCTTTATTGTCTTATCAAAAGGCATGATAATGAGGAAGAAGGCCTAAAATTATGGACTTCACCTTCAATGAATGCCTTGCAATCACATTGTTAAGGAGTGATAAGAAGATCAGAACAATCCAACTTGTCAAATCTCAATTGATAGTGTTAATTAAAGACTTATAAGGTAAGTTTAATATAAGACTTACTTATAATGCCCTCTTACTCTTTGCATCTTGACAATTTAATATTTTATGGTTGTCTTTGCACCTTGACCCAACTCGTATTATAAGGTGAGGATGTGCAAACATAATAATTGTTAGTTATGAATATGAGATGAGGATTTAAATAGAAGAGGATGTAAAGACAAGTAATTTTTATATGTATTTTGGTAGCCTTGAGGACAAATGTCATGAGAAACCACAAATGTTTGGAAGGACGGAGGGAGATAACATCACGATCATGCCACTCATAAAATTGAAGACTATTCTTGGGCCAACAATTATTTTTTTTAATTTTATTAATAACCATTGTTTCTCCATATCATGTGCCCAATGACACCTCTCTATTGGAATGCATAAATCAATTTCTGCACTATTTGTGATCCTAGCTACATGCCATTATTTGTATTTGTATGACATCAATTGTTCTTTATAGTTTTCAGTGAGTCCATGATATTCATGCAAGAAATGAAGTCTTATAGAGGACGACTTTTCAAACCGACCTTTTGAATTTCATTTTGACGAAAAAAAAGTGGACATTGGTAGCGAGGTTAACATAGGTAGTAGGCACAAATTTTTGAGCTCATTTCGGGCCTAGTAGTAGACTAGTACTTGTTGACACATTGTCACACTTTAGATTACAGCCCCAAGTGACTCAGGAGTCAGAGTCACATCTCGATGGCTAGTGCCTCGTAGTCATTAATGATTACTGGCCATCTTCAACAAATAAGCACCAAGTGCATGACATGAGTGAGTAAGTGACTATAATTTATCATATTTACAATATTTTGAATGATGAGTTGAACTTTATAGCATAGGAATTTCAACATCTTGAGAAATTTATATGAATGGGTAATTTCAAATGTTGCTCTTCTTTTGAAATGTTGATATAAATTATACCCTTCTTTATTGGAAGGGTAAAATTGAAATTGAATTTTTTTTTTGAAGGGCAATTTTAACTTTACACTTTTGGGAAGGCCTAGAACCCTTTGGAAAGGTTGTGAAGGGTTCAATTTTGAATGCTGCGAGTCAAGAGTGAAATATGTAATTAATTGTTTTCAATGTCTATGTAGGAAATAGAGTGATCAAATCCACTCAAGAATTAGAGGGATTCGCCTACCAATCATTCTCAAGAGTGAAATGTGCAATTAAGTTTTTCAATGTTTGTGTAGGAATTAGAGGGATTCACCTACCTTTGCAATTTCTACTTCTCATTTGCATGGCATGCTGCTTCTCTTAGGTATCATCTCCTCAATCTGATCTAATTGTGTATGTGAACATTATTGGCTAGTATTTAAAATTAAAATTAGAAATGGACTAGGGTTTCCCGTGAAAATTATGTGAACATTTTGTTATACTTTTATTTAAAGTATAACAAAATATTTGGCAAATACATTTAAAAAACAAAACCACTCTTCTAAATTGTTTATTGATAGAAAATGGAAGTAATGATTTTTATAGTCATGAAAAAAAAAGAGATCATGTCTATAAAAAAATCTAAATAAAACATATTTCATCACATTTTAAAATATATGAATGGATGCTTCCAATAGCATAGTTGATCTAGTCAACTCTTTCAAAATGCATTGAACCTTTAAAAACATTGCTTGCTTTGAAAGAAAATATGCTTCCCCATTGAATTCACTATTAACATGTTGAAAATTAATAACGATAAAATATGCAAGGAGACTTCTAAAATTTTCCTTCCAACCATAAATAGCATTCATTTAAAGTTGACATTCTTGGAAAACCCAATCTATAATAATCTCAAAACCACAAGCAATCTACAAATGAAACAAATGCTTATCTTGAGCAAATAATAAAAGGCTCAACGAAGCAAGTGATTCACCAAGAGTATCAGGTACCCTTGCCATAAATCATTTTGAGCTTAAAAATATGAGAGCTATTCAATTTTAGATAGGAACCCACTCCACATTTTGTGTCATTTTCCTAAGAAGCACCGTCAAAAGATCCTACAAGCCATCTATCATCAAAATAAGGTTCAACTACAATTCTGATTTGACTTTCACCCATTTCCTTATGAAATTTCCCATAAGCTCCAACACCATTAATATAAATTGTCCTAGCATTCTTCTAAATGTCCTCAAATATCATACCATTTATATGCTTACATATTTCCCAACAAATGAAATAAGGAAACTATTTCCAAACATTTTCCCCTATTATCCATTTTTAAGAAGTGATTTTTAAGGATTGAAAAGACAAGGCTTGTACTATCTTTAATTCTTTTTGTTTTTAATTTCTTACCATATCTTCTTTGTAAATTGAGAATGAATCAACAAATGGTCAACACTCTTTGCTTCTCTATTACACATAACAAAAATTTATTTTGGACCATGACCCCCCCCTCTTCAGTAAATTATCCCATGTTAGTATCTTATTCTCTGAGGCTAACCAAAAAAATAGTTTGATTTTTAGTGGAAAATGTCATTTCTAGACTGAGTAATACCACAAATTATGTTCAATTTCTAACAAAGAATAGAAAATTGAAGCATAAGCAAGTTGAGAATTTATGTTAGCAAAAACCCACCAACAAAGCCTCGTCGACAGGGGTTCTCACTTTGTTAATGCCCAACCAGCGCGATCTCCTTGAGCACCGGCCTAGACAGGTTTTACCCTACCTAGCAACATCCGCAGAGTGGAAGAATTTTGACCCGAGATGTTCAAGGGAGAGCTGTCGGAACCAAGTTTTCGGTAGTAAGAACGGAAGATATGGCATCCGCAGCTTCGACATCATAACTATCAGATTACAGAACTAAGACAATTATCACAATTCATCTTCACAACTACGGATCTAACAGATCACATCAATCGTTTATCATAGCAGTATTATTCATAATTTTTTTTTAATAAGCTTCATCATCATTCATCAAAATTGAGACATAATTGGGATAGATATCATCATCAATTCATTGTAACAACATCAGTAAATCATAAACAAATTCAATACACTTCTCATTGACATCGCAACAAAGAAAATAGGAAAATGAAAGACAACATTTAGGCAATAACCGTCATGTCATATTAATTCTGCGCAATAAATCCAAAACAGATAATTCTTCTCCACAACAGGAGATTGATTACATCCCAAAATTCAATATCTGAGATAGATAGATCATAGATTGTTCAAAACAGAAGACTCATCAAGACCATAGACATATCGCAACAGATTGATCACTCTTAGATATTGACTTCAACTTGCATCATGCTAATCATGATCCTTATTCTCATTCTTATTATTATCTATCTACAATTGCAAAGCTATCTATATATAGAGACTTGCGCCTTTACATCAAAGTTCCACTTCTAACTAAATTCTAACCACTAATGACCTATGTCCACAAAACGTGGTCAATTAATACATTAAATATTCAAAAGCAGTTATTCTTCCGCCCATCGCGCTGATCTGGCCTTGCGCGGTGTCGTGTGAGCTTGCGCAGCTGCTGGGATGCTGCATAAATCACTTAACCAAAACCATTTCCAACATGCCCCCAACACAGTCTTGTGGCTCATCCTCGAGCCACTTCAGGTTGACAGGGTATATGCCAATGTCATGGCCTTCAAATCCTCAAACTGCTGCGAGATCTCTCAAACCTAGAGCTAGACTCTTTTGGCAGCTCTTTGATAGTTGAGAAAATCTTGCTGCATGGGGTGTGCTGCCCCAACCTTACCATCGACCATCTTGCGACTATCTTGCAACACCTGTAGCGTTGCGACTGCTTTGATAGCCAGCCGTCCATGAACTTCTTGAAATTCATCCAACTAGGAATGATGCTTTTGTTGGCATTCTTGGGAGCGGGAAGCTCTCTATTATAGGTCCTTCAACTCCTCAGACCGTGTGATCTCCACCATGAGTGGTAGTGCTCGCAGCGACGTCTTAAGTGTCGTCAAATGTCCTTCAGCAGGCTTGCGCCTGCATGGTCAACTGGTCGAGTTGTTCATCTTGGACAACGCTTTGCTAAAACTGCATCGTTGCATCCATGATTGTCTTTTATTCTTGCTCCATTGTTTCAAATTGGGCCACTATCTACTCAATAGTAGGCTTCTATTCGACAACCTACTTCGTTGGCGTCTCTGGATGGACCAGGGCATTGAGCAGAATATTGGTGTCCTGGAGTTGGGCAATAATTTCCCCAAGTCGCTTGGCCTTAGCGACTATAGTAAGCTCGATCGTGTTCTCAAATTTATGTTGACAGGCCTTATCAACAACTTGCTCGACCACCCCACAACTACACCTTCTGAATGATAAGGTAGTCTTGCACCTTCTTAAGCTCAATGATTTCCTCGGTATCCTTGCACTGCAGCTCGGCCTGTCCTGCCTTCAATGCCTCAATATCTTGTACCTTCTCTTCTGCCAGCTGTACCTTGACCTAATGCAGCTCCTCAGCTTCTTTCTGCAGCTTCTCGGTTGCGCTCTGTGACTTCACATACCCATCACTAAGCTCCTTCCTCTTATCTTCCAATTCCTGGGTGGCAACATGCTGCAGATCCATAAGTGCTTGAGCGGGTAACTTGTTAAGATCCAAGGAAATGCTCTGGAGGGGCCGTGGTAATAGGTTGGCTTCTTCACTCCTTGTGTCGATCGTAGTTGGGGGAACTTGAACATTCCTAGCCCATGGCTCAATGCCGATCGACGAGAATTCTAGCATCACATCTTTCTCTGGTGTTTTCCTGGAAACAACATCATAAATAGAATTCAACTTTTCTCTTATCGCAACAAACTCTTCTTGGTTGGACTCTTGTATTGCTTGTGTCGCAGCCTCAGAGGAGTCAGTGACCGCTTTGATGAGCCGCTTCAGTTGGTCTTCCATCCCTGGTAGGGTACCGTTTCCCACATCATATTCTAGGTGCCATTTGGTTTGAGTTTCCTCCCACATGCACGGTGCTTCGACCTTAGGGTCCATCGATTATTCATTGTCAGAGTCATGAACACTTAGCTCCTTCTAGACAGGCTCATTCGGGGAATCAGGTGGTGGCTCCTTAGAGAGTTCCTCTTGACTCACAGGGTTGCGCCATTCAACTGACCACTCTTGAATGAGAGTATCCAATTCTTCATCAGTGACTTTATAGGCTAGAGGTAGCCACTACTTGTCAGGGTCCCACCGTGCCTAGATATAAATGCAATGAGGCCTGATAGTGAACTAAATGAGCCGCTGATACTTGGCTATTGCGTATTGGGATAAGTGGAGAACTTTGATAGCTACAGCTTGCAGTGCTTCCCAATAGACCCAAAAATGGATCGCACAGTCCTCTTGTCGATTGGGCTCCTCAACCCACCACAAATTCTGATAGCGTGCGCCTCGGCACACCTTCACCGCATCGACTGCCATTGGCTGATAATCTTCTAGTTCCATCCATGCTATCATCCCAATGAGAATTAACAGCCAACTGTAGGAAAATGGCCACCCGGCCTGAGCAGTGAGAGCATCATTGACCAACTAGTTGAGCAGAAACAAGGATCGGTTCATTTGCACGCCCTATGCGCATTTTTTTGCACATGCGACCATGCTCGAGTTGCACTAGACTAGTCGATTCCCCTGGAAAATCTTGTTAACCAAAATGCGCTCCCCGATACGCATCGCTTGTGCATTAATGTTGTTGATACGATAGGTGCAACCATCATGCTGCAAGCCAAATATCTCCTTCAGCTGCTTAGCAAGCATCTTGTCAGTATCCCTCCCATAAATATACTGTGTCAGATCTTCCCCAGCCTTTGAAAAGCCCATAATGTTTGCAATTAAGTCAACCATGACAGGAATAGGCTCGTTTAACTAGAGCATCCCACCATGAAAGCAGGCCAAGAGTTGTTTGATCCATGCATGATACTTATTTAGTTTCCCAAAGTGAGGCATATCAATGAGCCCCAACAATATAGATTTATTCAACTCGCTCACCCATGGTTGAGGAATCCTCTGAATCGGTACACTAGGCTCCATTGAAATTGATTCATAGGGCTCATCCCAGATATCTTTGAGAAACAACAAATCATGGTATTCAAACTTTAGCTTGATTAAGGTAGGGATGATATCTATTGATCAAGTCATCCCTTCCGACAACAACGACAATTTGGGTGGATACTTCTGATTCTTTGTGGGCTTCCTCGACTTCGCTCCCGGATGCTTTGGAGCGACATATCCCAGGATACCATTGACAAAGACACCCATGTGTGCCACAAAATCTATATCTCTCGAGCTTGATGGAACGGTCTGTGCAGTCCCCTCTCCTTGCACTCTAGCCGAAGTGCGAGTGTGCCTCTTCTGCAGCATGGAACTGGGCTTCTGAGCCTTACTCTTTCCTCTGGGGATCAACGAAGAGCCTACCAGCATGCTCATGAATTCTTCCTCAATGGGCATGGGACGAATGGGGGATTCTTGCTCACTGGAAATCTCAATTGCATCAGGGTCGCTCAGCATGATGCACTCCCCAATCCTTACTATGCACCCAACGACTCTACACCTCTACTTCGAAACTCACACTCAAGACTCTTCAACTGTACTCGGCACAACACTTTTCTCACTTGACTGAACTGCTTTGAAAAATTCCTTCCTCTCGCATCCTGCACACTTTTATAGCCACTTCCCAATTTGAAATCATCATTCCGAAATCCACCGTGTCCACCATGACTAAATCTAGCAGTAATGACACCAAATACACCGACAATCTCACCCTACTAACGGTCAGATCGGCCATCAATGCGCGTCGCTTCAACAAGTGTCGCCAGATAACTATTTTAAGTACCTGCATTTATTGCTAATTTGACCAACCCACAACCCTACGGCTATCACAGGTGGTCTCCCTTTCGTCACTACTAACTCCTATCCTTGTGCGGCCTCTTCCCCTAGGCTCGCCTTGCTGCTATCTAACAAAATATTCTATTTTTTTCATAGCGCCTTAAGCAACGCGTAGCTCTAACCCTATCCTATAGGGCTTTAAGCGACTCCCATTGACGAGCGTCGGTAGTACCACACCATCTAATTGCTGTAACTGAACCGCACCTCTAGAAGTAATGGAATGAACAAGATATTGACCTAACCAGTGCATCTGTAACTTACCTGGATACTTCATGAACTTGTTGTCGTATAACAACACCAAATCTCCTTCTGCAAATGGTTTATGCTTAATATGATGATCATGCCACGCCTTCTGTCAATCCTTCATAATGTGCTGGTGGAAGCCTGCAATAAAGTAGTCCTCTTCAATATGGACCAACTGCATAATAAGCTCCTCTAATGCTTCTGCATCATCCATGCTGGTCGACGCAGCGATGCACAAACTAGGAACAATGTATTCTATGGGCATGGCTGCCTCTTTCCCATATACTAGCTTAAACAATGTTTGTCCTGTTAGCCGTTTACAAGTGGTGTGATAGGCCCATAGCACTGCTATAATTTTCAAGTCCCAATCATTTCGGTTAGCATTACATACCTTTGTGAACACTGTTTCCAAAATTTTATTGAACACTTCAACAGTCCCATTCGCCTGCAAATGGTATGGTGTTCTTTTCTTATGTTGCACCTGCAACTCCCCAGTTAGCGCTCTCACAGTGCGGTTGATAAAATGATTGCCCTGGTCACTCATCAATATCTTGGGACACCCAAACCGTGTCACAATATTCTCAAATATGAACTTCGTTGCTGTCGTGGCGGTACAATCCACAAATGGTGCGGCCTCTTCCCACCTGGTCATATAGTCAGTTCTGGTAATGATGTATTGTGCACCAGCCCTCTTCCATGGTGGATTAATTGGACCCACAAAATCTATGGCCCATTTATGAAAAGGTTGTAGAGTTACCTACGGCACAAGGAACATCTCATCCCGCCACAATGGTTGACGGATGCGCTAGCATATGTCACAACTCCGTACATAGTCTGTGGCATCATTATGCAACGTAGGCCACCATAGCTCGACACACAACAACTTCCGTGCAGTAGCCCTTCCTCCCTAGTGACCTCCCGTGATTCATGCATGTGCTTCTTTTAGAATGGGTCCCTGCTCATGCGGTAGGATACACCATCGCAAGATTTCATTTGGTCCAAGCGTGTATAACTTCCCAGTAATCAACTGTAAATATAAAGCCTTTACTACCAACTTCTTCTTCTGACTGGTTGACAGGTTCTCAGGGGCAACACTAGTGGCCAAGAACTGCATGATTGGGGCATAATGATCATCTGCGATATCGATATAGAACAATTTTGCATCTGGCAATCCATCATCAATATTGGCCAGTTCTTCTCTGGTCTCAATGCGAGACAGGTGATCAAGACCACCATTCAATCATCCTGGATTCACAACTATTTCAGTCAAATTCCTGAAAAAGCAGCAGCCACTGATAGATATTCCCCCCCAACATAGGCTTATTGACCAAATATTGCAAGGTGAAATGATCGGTGAGCATATTGAAGTGACCGTCTAACAAATAGTTCTTGAACTTTTGCAAGGCGTAAACCATCACCAAGCCTTCTCTTTTAGTCATTGTGTAATTTTGTTCAGTAAATGACAACTTCCTACTGGCATATGCGATCAGGTGATCTAGTTCAGCCTCACTTGGTTGCGCAAGCACAACCCCCATCACAACAAAAGAGGCAACATGCACATGGAACTCCTTGTTCCAGTCAGGGAATACTAGTTTGGGTGCGAAGGCCATCTTGGCCTTTAGCGTGTCAAAACTTCCTTAACATTCCCGACTCCACTCAAATGGTCCTTCTTTAATAGCTTCTCCATAGGGGCAGTAATCGTAGCGTATCCTTTGATGAACTTGCGATAGTACCCCATGTGCCCCAGCGTCGCCTGAAGCATCTTCACATTCATCGGTGGTGGCAAACTAAGAATTAGCACGATCTTCGCTGGATCAACCAATAGACCTTCCTTACATACTATGTGTCCGAGTAGCATTCCAAATGGTGCACAGAAAATGCACTTCTTAGAATTTAATGAAATCTAATGCTGTCAACACCTTTCTAACATCAATCACAAGTTGTTGGGCACTTGGGAAGACCCGGGTTAACGCATCATACGTCACACCAACAAAAGACCCACTGTCTTGGCCCTTTCAGCAACAACCTGCGCGCAGGTTGCAGTCTCACCCGAAACAGCAATGGGGTGCCGCAGAATCAAGTTTCTGCATGTAGAGAGGGGGATTACTGTACCTTAGCCTTTCTAAATAGTTATTATTCAACTTCTTGTTAACTTATCATTCATTCACATATAACTTCACAGCATAATAAACAAACCAAACTTGCATAACCCACTACAGGGAATCCACAGCGAAG
>LPNX010104307.1:28407-80203 GCA_001517045.1 Pseudotsuga menziesii
CACAAGTTTTGGAGATGGTCCCTAATTAGCCCATATACTATCCAATCATCCATCTATACTTGCACAAAATTTTGACTAAAGCCTTTAAACACAGCAACAACTACCCGAGAAAATATTTCTAGCGCATTCTTCAGCCCAAAGGGCATGACTGTATATTGAAAACAACCCCACTCAGTGACAAACGTGCTCTTATGACGATCCTCCTTTGCAATCCGGATCTAGTGGTACCCCAATAAGCCATCTGTGAAGGAATACATCTCCTGATCGCCTACTCCTTCAAGGACCTCATCTGTAAATGGAGTCGGGAATGGATCATGCATGCAGGCATCATTCAACTTTCTTAGGTCAACGCAAATGCCAACTTCACTGATATTTTTATCCTGAATGACCATAGGGTTTATCCACTCTGATTCTTCGATAGGCTCGATGATCCCAGCATCTAGCATCCGGTCAATCTCGGCCTTCACATGGTCCTTGTATCATGGGTTCAGTCAATACGACCTCTGTCTTACAGGTTTTGCATCTGGTTTCAATGGTATTTTCATCTCCCCCAGATCCCCTAATATCCCCTTCATTTCTTAGAACCGTGCTGGAAAAAGATCTTGGAATTCATGCAACGGGTCCGTGATTTTGGCCATTGTTTCCTCGTCCCAATAATCCCCAATATTGGAAAATTTTGGGTTCCCTTCCGAACCAATGTTGACTTTCCTGATATTCAATGGCTGACTCATCAAATCCGTCGGGATGTCTGGTGCCGCAACATCATGGCTTCCTTCTGACTCCGAAATATTAACATTCTGCAACTCATCATCATCTTCAGGAACCCTAGATATATTGTAACATGTCATCATGGATGGCATTGAGCAATGTGCATGTGGATCAACTGGGTATGCGACAGGGACTACCTTCAGCACTATGTCGCGAATGATTTGTTACAATGCATTATGTACCTTTGGGTTGGCATCCTGGAAACTAAACGTCTACACAAAGAAAATGGACAACTCCTCCCAAGTGGTTATAGTTCTACCACTACATAATAGGATCTCAACATCTTGTCTAGAGTATGAACAAAAGCATAAACCCACTCATCCTTAGGTCGCGATGCCCATAAGGCCTGACATTCCATCAAGTGACTGGTGGGGTTATTTCATGCATCGTATCTCCTAGCATGATAAACCTCCAAATCGTTGAAGTGCACCATTATTAATCTCTGACACTGTCCCCAGTCGTGGATCGTCTGCTTCTGCATCACCCACCATCGGGCTGGGGTATCCTTCAGTGCTACATCTGGGGCCAATACCCTTTGTGGTTCAAACACTTTCTCTTCAAATTCTCGAAGGAATTCTGATAACTTTGGTAGCCCTTCATAAATTTGCAACTCGATAGCCTCAGTTGCTACGCGATGGAGAGACTGTGTGATCAACCTGCATTTCTTGAACGAGACCTCATGCAGCCTATTTTTCCAATTTTCCAGAGCATCATCATAATCAGAGGACGCATAACTATTGCTGTGCCATCCAAGTTTACCATTGACGATAGGGTAGATATAGTCTTCAGAGATATTATAGGCGTGATCCCAACTTCTACCAGCTTCATCCCTCACAAGTTCAATATACCGATGTCCTTCCTAAGGGTCCATGGGAGCAATGACCCTGGCATCCTGGTTCTCAAACGTCATAACCCATTTTTTTAAATTAATAACCGCCATGATATTATTATCCCACCCAATCCCTACGAGTGTGGGATAGGAGCCTCCATCTTCAACCACTTCTATGACATCAAAATCAACATACATTTTCATACTGTCAACATTAACAACCAGGTTTGAGACACAACCAATGGGATGAACCTTTGCTTTATTTTCTAGTCACAGCTGCACCAACGACCATCCCAATGTTGGATTCCCCATTAGCTTCCAAGTTTGCTTGGTTAGAATGTTTACATCTGATCCAAGATCCAGAATAACCGAGTCAACATCATAATCTCTGATATGGATGTTCATCCTCATCTCCTTGCCTATCTTCCTCTTTTGCAAGGATCTCACTGTGGAATCCTTTAATGTTTTATCTCGGTGGTACAACAACTTCTCGATCTTGATAAGGGATTCAGGATCTTTTTCCAGTGACAGAAAACTCTCAAAGAATTGCTGTAAGGTACCATGCTATCGCAATGGTCCTGCCTCTATAGATGGATCAAAAGCAAACAACATTTCGATAATAGGTAACTTACCCGGATTTCTCCCGATTGCATGCTTGGCCTCGAAGAAGGTGTGTTTCTCCATCGCAATATCAAATGCTACCTTTTTATTTCCAACGAACGGAACTTGCTAACACGGTTCATCTTCTCTAGTTTTCGCACTAGCACAAGTGGCAACCCCAACGTCGACATCCTTCGTTTGTGGTTCGGCTTGAATTGTTGCAACCATCGATCCTTGATTTAGGTTCTAGGCTTGATTCAATGGTGGGTTCTGATTTAGCGGCGGGTTCATCAGCTGATTCTGAGTCTATAGCGGGATCTGATTCTGCATCGTCGGCTAGATCTGCACTTAGAACGTTGGCTGGTTCTGAGTCTGTGCATTCTGCAACTGAGGACTATTTCCAGCCTTCCATTGAGGGAATTTTCAACATTATGCTTGTTGGCCATATAGTATGTACACTATGCATGAGGAAACTCCCTCTAGTAGTGCCCGAATACTCCATAGGTATAACACTAGATTGATTCTCGACCTCGTCCTCCTCCTTGATCGAAGCCTCCTCGTCCCCTATATCCTCCGCAAAATCCTCCTTGGACTCCTCCTTGTTGAAACTAAGCCTGGGCCAACTGCTATTGTGGGGGGTTTGGTTGCTACTAGACATAGTGCGCATCTTGAACATATTGTGGCTAAGGCTGAATGAACGATACCTGATTATACTGTGGTCGTGGCACAAACTGTGGTTGCGCTATGAACTATGGCTGCGACATAATATGATATTGCGATTGTGCCAGGATAAACTGCATCTGGGGAGACAGTGTGTACTGCACCTGCACTGCTAGATGTGCCATCTGTGGCTACGCTTGCATTTCCTGGGGGTCCTCACCTTTGACAAAGTATGAATCATATGTCCTTTCCTAGAGCAAGTCATAAGCTAGATAGTTTTATCGTCGTGTCCTACTGACCAACAAAAGGTACAGTATAGACTCTATGCCTTAGTAACCAACTTTTGCATGTACTCACAGTTCTCATGTCGATTCCCATAGACTTGACATATGCGACACCATGGTACACCAACGTAGCTCAATGGGTTCGGGGCTCCTAAAAGAAAATAATTTTGGAATGTCGGACATGTATCCTTGGTGTGTCCGTCTGCACGACACCTAGTGCACCAAATTTCGTCATGATATTCCATAGCCTTCTTGATATCTTGTAGTTGGAGTGTCAGATTGGCCAACTATGCTTGAGTCTGGTTCATCCCAACCATGGTTTCTCCTAACGACGATGCTTCTAATTTCATCGTGATTTCCAGAGCCTTGCTTTGTGTCACAATCTTTTGCTGCATTAGCGGTTGTTTGATATGTGGGACAAGCCCGACGATGAACCACTCCTTGTGCTGAACATTGCTCATCTGGAAGCTGACTCGAGCCATCAACATCTTAAACCGTTGATTAAAGTCCCAAATTATTTCATTGGGGAACTACTTGATTTCTTTCAACTCGGTAATGTACTGAGCCTCAGACTTTGGCTTCTTGAATTCTTCAAATAACCCCTTATGGATCTCATCCAATGTTTTTTCTGTACCTCCCTGAGGAACCAGAATGAATCTCATGTACCAATCTAGTGCACGACCCCTGAGGGTGGTTGCCAGCTGGATTTTCTTGACATCATCATCCATAGTCTGTCAGGTGGTCCAGATTGCCTCGCACAAGAACCAGTATTTCTCTGGGTCATCGATGCCATTCCATGAAATATTGGTAGCTTCATTTTGTCTCCCACCATTCTAGGCCTTCTTCCTCTGGCTAGTACTCTACTGCCAGACTACTACTGACACGTCGATAAAGTCGACGTAGAATGTGCATTTCTTCCTGGTGGTGGAGTAGTGCGCGAAGGTGTGGACACGTTACTGTTGGGGTTCGAGCCTGCCATTACTCTAGGCATATCCTGGGCCTGGTATTCCTCGTCATCACTGAAAGGTTGCTTTGTCTCATGTGGTTGTTCCTCATGGCATCACACTTCGATCGCAGCAGGACCTTCTCCTATCCTCTGCCTCTTCTCTCGAAACATTTCTTCTCCTCTTGTACAACCACTTGTTTCCTCGGTGACCTTCACACTCTCACCATAACTCATGCCCATATACACCTTACCTTTCCATGTGTCTCCCCTTTTTCGTTGCGGTGTCCACATCCTCCACACACCAGAGTTCCACTACTCTTGCTCCATCTTTAGAATACCTTTTTCGCAGATAAGCTGTTTAATAGATAGCTATAGAGACAACAAAAATCTATCTCATGGTTCGTTGAAGAACTCCCTTTCTACTTCGCTAAATGACTTATTGGTATTAACTACAAACTCAGTAATGTATCCCTCCAGGATACTCTCCAACCACACCTTAACAGCCCGCGATGAATTATTGTCTGTTTCTTGTAATTCCTGGGTCAACTCTGGAGTCCAAGATGTCGGCTCTCCTCCTTGGAAGTTTTTATTCTTAGAAGCAAACTTCTCCAGCTACTCATACAAGATGATAGGAAACTCACAGAGGAACCATTCATGAGGACCGTCGTGAATATATCTATCCAACCAATTGCTCATCGACAACTTCGAATTCTAATTTTCTGTTTCAGCAAACTCTCGCAGTTTTAGACCAAACCACTCCTTGATCTCTGGTCAAGTCGGATGCCAAAACATATCCTCCTTTAAATCGAAACTCAATCCAGACAATGGAACCATTTGTTGGAAAAAAACCACCAACAAAGCCTCGTCGATAGGGGTTCTAACTCTGTCGACGCCCAACTAGCGTGATCTCCTTGAGCACCGGCCTAGACAGGTTTTGCCTTGCCCAGCAACATCCGCAGAGTGGACGAAGTCTCACTCGAGATGCTCAAGGGAGAGATGTTAGAACCAAGTTTCCGGCAGTAAGAACGGAAGATATGGCATCCGCAGCTTCGACAGCATAACTATCATATTACAGAACTAAGACAGCTATCACAATTCATCTTCACAACTACAGATATAACATATCACATCATTCATTTATCATAGCAGTGTTATTCATAAAATAACTTTAATAAGATTCATCATCATTCATCAGAATTGCGACAGAATTAGGATAGATCTCATCAGCAATTCATTGTAGCAACATCAGTAAATCATAAATAGATTCAATACACTTCTCATTGACATTGTAGTGGAGAAAAAAGGAAAACAAAAGACAACATTTAGGCAACAATCGTCATGTCATATTAATTCTATGCAATAGATCCAAAACAGATAATTCTTCTCCACAGCAGGACACTGATTACATCCCAAAATTCAATATCTGAAACAGACAGATCACAGATTGTTCAAAACAGAATACTCATCAAGACCATAGATATATCGCAATAGATTGATCACTCTCACATATTGACTTCGACTTGCATCGCACTGATCATGATCCTTATTCTCATTCTTATTATTATCCTTCTACAATTGCAAAGCTAGCTCTATATATAGGCTTGCGCTTTTACATCAAAGGTCCACTTATAACTAACTTCTAACCATTAATGACCTATGTCCACAAAATGTGGTCAATTAATACATTAAATATTCGAAAGCGATTATTCTTTCACCCATCGCGCTGATATGACCTTGCGTGGTGTCGCGTGAGCTTGCACAGCTGCCTCCACACTACGCAACTCACTTACCCAAAACCTCTGCCAATAATTTACCTCACCATTCTTCACATTCCAAAACCATACAATAGAATCTTCTTGTTTTAGCAATTGAATACCACCTCGATGAAGTCCAAAGATGTAATTGTTCCATTCTTCTTCCAAATCCCCCTTGTAGTCGAAAATCATTTTCTCATTTCCATCTCTGCCAACCCCCACTACCAACTTTCATTACTCCCACTTGTGCTAAAATCTAAATACCTTTGTATTGAAGATAATGAACAATATCTGAGGATATTTTGTAAGATACATGACCACCATTGACTAGATCTTCCCCCACTTTAATATAGTTTCCATTCCCTGTTTTCTAGTCCAACCAATCCCCTTTTATATGGTAAGAACTGAGCATATAGTTCCAAAAATATGAAGCCCCTTTTGTACTCTTATTGTTCAATCTAATCCATTCCACAACCAACCCTTGCTTCAAATATTATCTTTAATAACCATACTCCACAAACTTGCTGAGAATAGGCTCCTCTAGAGGATTTTTACAGCTAGTGCTTGGCCAAAGTGGAAGATATTTTTTATACCCTAGCCACTAAGTTTCTTTGGTTTGGCTAGCCTCTTCCAATTTATTCAGTGTATTTCTTATTTTTTTTTATTACCAATCTAAAGAAAGCTGACAACTCTTTTCCTAATCTTATCCATAATATATTTTGGGACCTTGGTCAATGATAACTTAGTAAACTAGAATATTCTCAAGAACTGCCTTCACTGAAACATATATACCACCCAAAGTAAGCCATTTATAACATCGATTCCCTATCCCTTTTTCCACTCTTTTTAGTAGCCATAACCAATATTCTACCAAGTAGTTATTAGGCTTCAAATAATAACCCATATATTTCATTCATGAATCCAAAGAAGTTGTCTGATGTGTAAATAAGTAGAAAATTTCAAATTTGACTTCCTCTTCAATTCCATGATCAGGAAAACAATATTTTGTTTCATAAGTTTCCATGTTTATAGCATCTCAAAAGATATCCATAATTTCCTTATATACTTGCCATCCACCTAAAGAGCCAAGGCCAAATAGGAGCACATTAACTACAAATAGTAGATGTGTAATTATAATATAGTGGATATTTGAACTCCTTCCAGTCTTCCTTCCCTCTTTTATTTCTCAATCAATATACTAAGACCTTCAATAATTAATAGGAAAAAAAAGGTAACAAATGACACCTTTGTCTAAGACCTCTAGAAGTTTAAAAAAACTTTGTTGAAACACCATACACCAAAACTACAAAATTTACAAAAATGACATAACTCATAATACAATTTGTTGCATCCAAATTCATGTCAATTTGAAGAGTTACAAGTATGAAAAAATCCGCAACTTACCTCATCATAAGCCTTAACAAGTCCAATTTTAACACCAACGCCTTCAATTTTTTATCTTGATAATGTGAAAGCATTCATATGCAACCCCTCTAACATCCAACATCCATTATCTAATAATTACCCCATCATCTTAATTTATAACTTCATCGGGTGATTATAAAAAACCAAATTCATAACATCATCTTAATTTATAACTTCATCGGGTGATTATAAAAAACCAAATTCATAACATCATATTGTCATGATAAATTATGATAACATCATCTCTATTTTGTTTACAATCACTTTTAAAATGACTTCATACACTAGATTACATAATGATATTGATCTAACTTCATTAAAAAAAATAGAATTAAAGATTTTAAAATTCATTAAAAAAAAGAATTAAAGCTTTTTAAAATCCATTAATAAAATAGAATTAGAGATTTTTAAAATCAATGCTACGAAGATTCTAAGCAAAATATAATGATTATATATATAATGCTATCGTGAAATAACAAACTATTTAAAGAGAAGTAAAATAAAATAGGATAAATGTAATATTAAAATTATAACAATTTGTGCTATAAATCAATTTTATTATTATTATTATTAATTATTAGTAAAATATCATAATTTATATAAATTTATTACGATATTAAGAGTTTATTTGTAAAATATAAATAAAATTGTTATTCAAATTGCAATGATAATAGTGTTTCTCAAAGGGGTTGGATATATTGGTAAAGAATGGGGAGTTTTTCATTAGTGTGCAAGGTTCAATTTTTATGAGAGATGAACTTGGAACCATGGGGGCACCTTGAGGTAGCGGTCGAACGTGTGGTTCCACCCATAGAGATTGCATTAATTGATTTCGTAACTTGTGGACACATAAGTGGATCAAAGCCCACCCCCATGTCCTCCTACCATTTTTAAGTCAATTCTCGCTAGCTCAATTGATTCATATGTGGGTTTCATTTCCAAGGCAACCCAAGTTCAATACCCTTAGGGGTGACTTAGTTGGGAGGAGACACCAAAAAATCCATCCATGTTAAGGGTTGTAGTGGCCTAGGCTAGGTGTGATCCCTGGATGATTTTGATGGCTTAGATGCCCAAAGGTTACAGTTTCTTATCCAATAGTTGATAATAGTGTTGTTTAATATTTCATTTTTTTTGTAAGTAAGAGATGCATTATATTGTCATAAAACAAGAGGATTACATAGAATTTCAGAATTTTGGACTCTGACTTGCCATCTTTCTAGCAAAAATAGTCAAACTACCCTTACATCATAGATAACTAACATGACTTTCCCTTACCCCCATAAAACCCAAAATCACCCTGAAGAACTTGGGCCATTCCTGAGCACATAAACCAGAAACACTAACATAACAGAAATTACAATAATGTCAAAAAAGAGACCACATGGGTCAAAGGACAACTAACAATGATCAAGGGCCGAACGGACCACGCATGAGATATGGGAAGACAATAGCATGAGTGGTGGCAAGTGCATTTGTCCAGACACCGAAGGAAACAAGATTGTTGATACCGAAAGCTGTGAGAATGGTGTCCATATTTGAATTCAGCTGGTTGGTGTTAGAGTGATTTTATTTCCAGCACTGGATGGGTACCTCATAAGCCTATTCCTTTTTCAACCTCTCCCAAGGCACATGCCCCATTAAGATTTTCATAACCCAAAACAAGGCAACTATGCGCTCATAGAGGCCCAGTCGAGCCATGTTAATACCAAGATCCAAGGCCTAGTTCTTGAAGGCTTTCACTACTTGACTGAGGTGATCATCATCAAGTTGTTCCCAAAGGTCAGCTTCTATTCATCTAGGTGCTCTTACACCTCAATTGAAAGGCCAAGATGAAAATATCTATTCTCCTAGGACGCCCTCTTTTGGGCTCTGGTGATATTTCTTCTAGCCTCTGGATTCCTTCCCTTGGGGGTCTTACGCTCATTTCTGTTATTACTACCAGCCATTGGCTTCCCAAGCTCCACCCTCACCCCCACACCATGCAATTAAATAGGCTCTTTACTTCCACCACCCCAAACACATGCACATATCAATATTTTTGCGAGGATACATGTTGCTAGCTTTGCAATGGTTATACAACAACTTCCCATAACTGTCCATGATTATGGAAGTACTGTTTCTTAGATAAACTTCTTTGACTCATATCCAAATCAATACATCCTTCCTTAGCTTCTTAGATTCACCATCCACCAAATTAATTGTTTCCCACGAGGAATGGCTTTTCCACATTCCTTCCTTTGAAGTAGCTTTCATGAGATATAAGGGAAGTTGTACTTCCCCACCACCTTTCCACCTATCGTTATTTTCCTTCTAGGTGTCACGTGACCCTCCATTGATATTCCTCTTACATGTAGGTGGCTTGATCATTATGGTAGGTGATGTCTCAAGCATTTAGCATTTCACAATGTTCCCTAGCAGTCACATCAGTCATATCTTCCCAAACCTCACCAGTTGTCAAGCCAGGTGCATGGATTCCAACATTGGTGAGCATGTCCACCACTTTATTGTTGTCTCATATGACATGGTGGAAGACGATAACATGGTATTTTTGAATGAGCCCTTCCAAGTGTTCAAGTATGTGCTCAATACACCAGCTCAAGGACACCTTGTACCATTGAGTGACATTAAGGATATGACCAATTGAGGAAATAACAAGGTTTGAATCGCCTTCGATTATTAAGGGGATCCAAACCTTGTTGCAAGCCATGAGAAAACCATGTATCAGGCCCTCCATTTCAGCCGTGTTTTTTGTATCAAATCCAAGTTTGCACCAAAAGAAAGTTTTCATTTGACCTGCATGGTATCTGATTATTCCTCTAAACCTCGCCTCTCTAGGTTTTCCCTTTGAGGCACCATCAAAGTTCAGTTTGAAGCAGCCTGGTGGGGGGGGGCGTGGAGGGGGCCGCAATGGTTCGGGCTTGTGGTTCCCAATATCCTACTTTTAGGAGGGCCAAGATAGGGGAGAGGACCAGAAACTCCCCCTGCATGAAAAATGTGAACTTCGATTCCATGAGCTTTCTATTATTCATCGTCCCAGGGTTCTATTCGAATAGTTTCATGCTTTTTTGAGCATAAGACATGTCTTTGAAATTTCTATGATTCCTTTCTTTCCAAATTTCCTAGATGAGGAACCCTGGGAAGAGTTGTGATAATTTGTTAATTATCAGGTTTGAGAAAGGGTCCTTTGACCAATTTCACAGAGAAAGGTATGGTTTTCCCCTTTCACAGTTGGGTCACCAAAAGGCCGCCGCACCCTGATCGCATATCTAGTTGGAGAATGGACAGGAATCTAGGAGGTGGTCCATATTTTTTTCAACATTCTAGCATAACCTGAACTGGTAAGGTCCTTCAAAACCTATTTTCTTTAAATTTTCTCTTGTGAGAATTTTCCTTTTATAAATAATCCAAATAAAGGTGGTAATATTTGGCCAGAGAAGAGCTTTCCAAAGATTCTTCCATTGGGTCTCCTCTGTGGTTTGAGTGAATCCTTATTGAATTGCATAAGCCTTGTTGATTGTGAAGGTCCCTTTTGGTTGGATACCCCATTAGAGCTTATCTTCATGTTCATGGACACGGATACGTCTTCTTTGGAAAGATTCGAGAACTTTGGTCACCTCCTCACGTGAGCCAATCTATTCCCACAAGTCTCTCTGAGCCCATTCTCTGAATTCATGGTTGTTATATCTAGGCTACCAAAATTCACGCACTATTTTCTTCTATAGATATTCACATATTTTTCGAATGCCAAGAGCCCCAATGAAATCTGCAAGACTGGGGATTTTCTTCCATGTGTCTTCCAAAAAAAGGAAAGACTCACCATTTCTAACTTCCTGGAAGTAGTTTTCCTGGATTAATCCCCTCCATTTCTTGGTCGAGTTCCATAGATGAGAACCTCTCATTCCCTCATTTAAGCATATTATGTTTTTCTTGTCCCATCCTTGAGCATATTTTTTGTGACATAGTCTAGCCCAAGGTTCCGAGCCATACGTAACCTACTGCCACCAAATTTAGGCACCCCAACTGCATTCATTTTTTTTCAAGTCGCAGAGACCCAGGCCTCCATGTCTTTTTGGTTTCTAGAAATTCTCCGATTTGACCAGAGCCCATTTTCAGTGTTTGCTTCCCCCACCCTAGAGAAATATTGTTTGAATGTTGTGAATTTCATTCCAAATCATCTTCGAGGAAGCCATACTGGAGAATGGATATATTGGCATTGCTTGGAGGACATATTTTACAAGCACTAACCTATTTGTGAAGTTCAAAGGATGATAGGTCCAGTTATACAACTTTCTTCTCATGTTGTCGGGGATCTCCCTCTAGGATCCTTTCCGCATTGCTAAATCAACAAGAGAGGTTCCTAGATATTTGGATGGAAGGGAGCTCGCTTGAAAACCAAGGATCCGACAAATGTAAGTTCCAGTTATCCTAAGAGTATTAAAGAAAAATACTTGAGATTATATCCGATTGTCCTTGAGGCCTGAAGCTTTACCAAACTCCAAAAGGTACATTTTTATGGCTTTATCTTCCTAAACAGAAGGGTGGCCCATCAACATCACATCATCCACAAACTGCTGGTGGGTTTGGCAGTCTACCATTGGGTGAAATTTTATCCCATGAATTTCCTGGTTCTCTTGCAAGGATTTGATCGTCCTTCCGAGACCCTCGGCCACAAGGGAAAAAAGGAAGGGGGCAAGGGAGTCCCCTTATTTGATCCCTCTGGAGGATTTGATGAGCCCCGTCAGGGAGCCATTGAGAAGGATTGAAAATAAGGTGAAGGATATTAGTTTCATGACCCATCATATCTAGTCCTCATGAAATCCAAATGTCTTGAGGACTTCCCATATATATTTCCAGTTTATTTTTTCAAAATATTTGGCTATATCCAATTTTAGCATCATTCCATGAATTCAAGTTGTTTAGAGGGAGTGGATTACTTCATGTACTAGGATAATTCCATCCATGATTTGGCGACCTTCAACGAACCCTGACTGTGTAAGAGAGATCAAAGTTGGAAGAAGAGGTTTTAGCCTTTTTTTATATGACCTTTGTTATAATCTTGTAGATAACATTATAGAGAGCAATTAGTCGAAATAAAGAAAGGGAATATGCACCCTCTTGTTTGGGAATTAAAGTGAGGAAAGTAGCATTGAAGGCAAGGTGGATGTGCTGGGATCTTTTGGAGTCCTCCACTATTTTCCAGACTTCTTCCTTAACCATGTCCCATAAGTAGTAGAATAAATTTACCATGAACTCATCTTGCCTAGGGGATTTCCCTTCATCCATTTGCTTTACTGCCTCATCCACTTCCTATTGTAGAATGGGTTTCATAAGGAGATCATTCTAAGCATTTGTGACCAGGGACAGGATGTTCTGATTGTTGTATTTAATTTCCAATCGCATATCATGGTTGGGATCACTGAGAATATCCTTGAAGAAGTATGTTATTTCCTCTTCAATTTCCTCCCGAGTTTCAACCCATTCACCATGTTCTTTTTTGATCCTGAGGATCTTGTTCATATTTCATTGTTGGATGGTTGCACGATGAAAGGATTTTGTGTTTTGTTGGCCTTCCCTAAGATGGTGACTCTATATTTTTGCTTCTAAAGGATTTCCTCCTGTTATTCCCTTTCTAAGAGCTAGGAGAGAATAATCCCTTCTGCTTCACAGAACTCCTGTGGGTATCCCTCTCTCATCCCCTGTTTTGGATATTTTCTAACCGTTCTTCAAGATAGGCTTTGTACTCAAAGATGTTTCCAAAATACTCTTTGTTCCACTCTTTTATTTTATTTTTGAGATCCTTGAGATTGCTCTGGAATTGGTGCATACTTTCCCCCCCTCCTTCCCCAATCTCCTCCCACCAGAGTTGGAACTCATTTCTAAACTCCGTATTTCCAAGAAAAAAATGTTCAAATCTAAAGGTTTTTTTGAATTGGAACCCTAAACCACTCCACCATAAACAGGTTGGCCAGTGATCAGATCCTGCAGAAGGTAGTACCAGGGAAGAGACCTCACTACCTAGACCCATAATCGATTCTGATATCAGGAATCTATCCAAACAAGAGGAAATATGTTTGCCCCCCCCCCCCATTTGTTATTCCAAGTGAAAATGTCCTCCCTAGAGATGACATCAACTAATTTCATGTATTCTATGGCATCCCTAAAGAGGGTGCTTTCCTGTTCCAATATGTGTTTCCCACCCTTCTTCTCTCCAAGGGAGGTGATCAGATTGAAATCTCCCCCCAACACCTAGTGCTTTCCATTAACCCACTGATGGGTCTAGGAAATAGACTCGATAAATCTCTCCTTAAATTAGGGAGAATTAGGGCCATATACATTTGTGAAAATACCTCTTATGTTGGTACCTACAACCTGGAATTCTATAGACAGTGAACTTCTAAGGGCCGTGAATCCATATAAGTTGATCCTTAATGGATCCCACATGATTACTAGCCCACTGGCTACTCTGACTGCATATAATCCTATTCCTTCAGAATGTCTCCACACTTTCGGCCATAATCTTATCAGGTGAGCCTAGAGCATTTAGTTTCCTGTAGGAGCCTAACTGCCAAATTTTCCTTCTGAACCTTCTTCTTTAATATTCTAGTTTTCTGAGGGACATTTAGCCTTCTTATGTTCCAAGTTATTATCTTCATTGAAAACAATAGAAAAATTACAGACCTAGTGCAACCCTATTTGTAGGGTGATGACCTGATTCCACTAGTTTGATTTTGGATTCTATGATTCAGATCTGGTTGGATTTCCTTCCTTCTTTTTTGCTTGATTCCGTTAACTTCCTTTTTTTCTCCTTCAGGAAGTTGGAGACGATCCCTAAGGGTTTTATGGCTTTCACTTTGATGATGGCATCTTTTAGGAGAGAGACTTGCTCTTAAGGAACAAACCCAAGCTTTTCCGATGCCATCGATATCCAACTCTCCAAGATCCATATCTTCCCCTTTGTTCGTTGTGTCCATCTCTTGGTGAGGCATGCTTTCCTCGGTGGTTTTTCATTTTACCTCTTGGCAATTTTGCTGGTCCTGCTTGCTATGAATGGGGTCGTCTTTGTTCACATTTACTTCCTTTTGCTCCCCTAGAACCACAAACGGCTTTGAGATTGTAGGTCATTTGTTGACCTCAAGGACCTCTGATCATCTTACACCCCTCTTTTTCGAATGGTCCCTCAAAAAACCTTGGGTGCCCTCTTCTTTATTAGGTTTGGTAGCTGCAGGAGGGGAATTCTATGGGATATATCTATAGAGGTTCCCATAATCATGACAACATCTAAAACAGAATGAGATCTGTTCGTAGTCCAATGGATGTTTCCATTCCTCATCTTCCCACATTATGTTTATGGCTTCTAGGAGTGATTTTTTTAGATCCATGTAGGCACATATATGAGCATAAGTCATATATCGTTTAACCTTGGCATGTTCAAAAATTTTGATAAAATTTCCCACGGTATTACCAATGTCTTCCGGTATTTACCGGTCTTGATATCCACTAGGAAGGGAGTACAATTGTATCCATACATGAGCGGTCTTCATATCCTCCTTTTCTGGGTTGAGTCTTTCCTTCCATGTCTCGAGGAAGATCCCAACCGAGTAGAAGAAGTAAAGTCCCCCATCTAGGACCTGGTTGTGGTATTCCAAAATGATAAAGGTAATAGTAAAAATCCCTTTTGACCCAAGATGCAAATCACAGTTTCCTTTAGGTTTCCAAGTGGAGTTTATCCACCAAACTAGGGTTTCTCGAATGGAAAAATGCCCACAAATTTTCTTATTAGGGAATGATCCCTCATGTATTGGATTTGATCTCAAAATCTCGTTGATCTAATCTACAAATGGTGTTATCATGGACATAGTTTTATTCATCATACTTTTATTTATTGTTACTTTTTTGTGTTGGCATTGTGGCATTGCATAGTTTTGAATATTTTATTGTGGGCACATTTATGAGTAAGGGAAATTAAGGTGACGCCCACTCGGCAATATGGTGGTCAACAAGATAGGTAAACTTGTGGGATACATATATTTTGCATTCAAAACTGTATTGGGGTGGTTTTTACACCATTGGAAACCTTTCGATGTGTAGGACATCGTCGAGAGGTCAGGATCTTATCTTGCAAACCTTTGACCCAAAAATGGCCGTTTAAGGTCTCATATAGGCTCATGGATATTTTGAACCCCGAACCATCAAAATAGGACCTACCCATAAAATGGGCCCTAAAAGCCAATAACTCTAGTTTTTTCCATTCAAGAAATACAAAAATTATGACAAATTATATATTATTATGATGATGAACATGGTTAACATTTATCATTGATCAATTGTGTTGAAGTTGTGGTTCATGTGCCACTCTTTTAAACGTGGGATACATGAGATCCATTGAAACTTGTTATGGGAAGTTCAAATTCCTACATAAAGAAGTAAATGCATTACAATATAAATGAGAATAATAGAAAAAAACACACGAAAAATGCATTTAAGTATAGAGGATCATTGGTTTTTCATCTAAACCAAATTTTAGTGAAGAATAACCATATATTTACAACTTTAACAAACTAGAAAATAATCTTATTATTAGGTTTAGAGTTGTTACTCAATTTGATATGCATGATGCATTTAATTCATTGATATCCATATTTTTAATACAAATAGTCATATATACAAAAAAATAAAAATAACCATAGAGGTTAAATCATTATATTTGTGAATAAAGTTTAACTATTATTATTTATTAGCTTTATCACATTAAAAAAATATAAAATATTTAAATACAAACCAAGGTTACACAGAAGGTAGTTGTTTAGCATTCTAGGTTTTGGACTTTTCCTATTAAAATTATCAAAATTTTAAATGAAATCTTTGTTCAATTTCAATTTTTAATTATAAATATAAGTTCAACCTTTGCATTAAAAAAAGTAATCCAAAAAGTAGAACGTTAAAACTACCATGGAGAATAGATGAAACAACCATGGAGAGTAGATGTAACGGGAAAGGCCCATTTCATTATGTGTATACATGAGTAATGGTTTGACATTATTATGTTTCAGAGTGAGACAACGTATTTAATATTGAAATGCGTTGCTTTTCCAATGTGATAGCAATTGGATTCTACGATATCATCCTCTCTAGTTCTCCACAACTTTTCGGCGAAAAGTGACGTTTATTTAAATGTTTCACGATTGAAATGAATTGAAATTGCTTCCACCGTTTCACTGTTTTTTTCATTTTTTTTTTCAGGAAGAAAAAAGTATATCCTTGATATTCATTAATCTGAATCAAAGGGCATCTGTTGTGCCTTCCCTTTGTAGGGATACATACAAGTAAAGTCTGTGAGGGTCTTTCATCTTTAAATACCATGGGTGAGTCCCAAATCATATGAGCACGCCTAGGGGAGACACACATTGCACCAACCAGACAATGTAGCCATAATCAGAAAGGGTAAGAGACCAGCTCCATAGTCCATAATCCATAACATTCAGAGAAAACAACTGCAACATAACTGCTATAAAAAAGTTCCCACTCCACAACATCAAAAAGGTACATATGTAAAAAAGGAGATCCATCTTTTGCACCAAGCTCAAAAGCGCTGAAATGTATCATAAGTGACCAAATGGCCTTCAATAAATTTAGAATAATTACCACAACCTGGAGCCAAAGAAATGGCAGATTTTGATAGACGATCTGCAAGCTGGTTGTGTTCATGGAAGATATGGCTAAAGGAGAGGTGGTGGAAGCTAGAGATGAGTCTCCTAGTATCCATACACCAGTGACTGAGGGATGGTGGATTAAGGGTAGTAATAGCTTTTTCCCAGCTAATGATGACAACAGATTCACCAAAAATATTCAATTTTGGTATCCCCATTGACAAAGTAACATGCAAAAGAGCCCACAGCACAATCAATTCAGCTTTAGTATTAGTGCATGTCCCTGCCCCCATAGCAAATTCAAATGAATGGGACTCATTCAGGTAGAGACAGAATCCAACCCCACCAATACCTTTAGCAGCTACCCCATAAAAAAATCCATATGGGGGTACGAGAACATGCTCAAGTTGAATAGCTCTCGGTTTTTTGACTTTTGAAACAACAGGCTTGTACAACTGAGAAAGATACACAATTTTCTGGGTAATACTCATAAGCGATGGCTTATTCCCTTCAAAGATGGCCCTGTTCCTTTCCTTCCAAACAGCCCAGATAGCAAAAAAGGGTAGGAAACAATAGATTGAGTGCTTAGAGAAGCTAGTTATCCAAGTGCTCAGGAAGGTGCTGAGTTTATTGGAGTGCTGAGGAGGAAGAAAGTGGTAAACATCACTCATATAAACAATAGCATTCTTCCACATAGAGCAAGAAGTAAATAAATGATGCACACTATCTTCGCCAAAGCCACAGAGAACGCAACAACTAGGTCCGATCCACCCACGCTTCTGAAGATTTTCCCAAGTAAGTATCTTATTTTCCAGAGCCAGCCAAACAAAACAGCTGATTTTCTTCGGTAGAATGCCAGACCAGATCAGAGCTTGAAGTGGGCAGACAATCGGAAAGGAAGAGGAGTATATAATGTTGTCATATACCAATTCAACAATTACAGATCCATCAGATCTGTTATAATCCCAAACCAATTTATCAGTGCTGGTGCTGAGTCTGATCCTTGCACCTTCCAAACTGCGCGTGTAATTTTCCTAAAGAAGTTTCCATTCCCCATCTATATTTAAATCTTCTGCTGTGTACCAATAAGGGTGTTGTTTAGGAAGAATGTTATGAGCCTGAGATAGTGTAGAGATGCCCAAGTCTTCGAGATAAGCTCTAAAATTAGAAGGCAGCCTAGAACTATGCAGAGTGCCTATGATTGGATCTATTCCCAGTAATATGTCCGTTCCATTAACCCACTTGCCAGGCAAGAAACTTTCCAATCCATGGTAGAGTATGAATGAAGCCTTTCTAGATCACAGAAGCATGCCGAATGATGAAATGTTTTCCCCTGAGCCATGCCACAATAGACTGGTTCTTCAAATACTTGCTTAATAGAACTTGATTCCATAGACCCCTATTATGAAGGACCATCCTGAAATTCTTGGCTCTTAGTGCAATGTTGAACTAATAGATATTTTTGATACCCTAGCCACCGAAAGCCTTTGTCCAAGTGAGGTGCTCCCAACTCACCAGATGATACCTGCGTTTGTCTCCATTCGAGCCCCAAAGAAAAACAAAAGTAAGACTTCTGAGCTTGTTGAGGACTAAGGTGGGAATAGGTGCCAGCCCTATCCAGTAGACCGGGAGACTGGATAGGACAACTTGGAAAAGAACTAGATGACCACCAAGAGAGAGGTATTTGTGAGACCAATGAGAGATTCTGTTTTCATATTTCTGAATTAACCAGTTCCAGTCACAAATCTTATAACCCAGAGGCTTGAGAAAATATCCAAGGTACTTGAAACCTGTAGATAAGGGGTCCATCTTATAGGGCATGATTCGGGATATGTCATGAAGGATAATAGTATCGACATTATTGAAGAGGAAGATAGACTTGTCCATACTAATGCACATCCCAGATGCTTTGCAAAATTAACTGAGAATAACATCAAATGCCATCCATTCCACTAGGGTACCAGTTCTGAGAAGAATAACATCATCCACGAAGAGGAGGTGGGTTAGGGCAAGAGATGGAGAAATTTTTATACCTCTGATAAGTCCATTCATCCTAGCATCATTAATCAAAAGACTGAGCCCTTCAATTACAAGTATGAAAAGCAAGGGGGATAAGGGATAGCCTTGTTTGATACCTCTGGATGCTTTGAAAAATTTGGAAGGGGTACCATTAATCAAGACTGCAAAATTTGTAGATGTGAGACAGCCCATTATCCAGTTAACTCTGATGAGGGGAACCCCAATTTGAATTAAAATAAGCCTGATGTAAGACCAGTTTACCCAATCAAATGCCTTGACCAGATCCAATTTGAGGATGAGAGCACAAGTATTTTTGGTCTTAATAGAATGTAGGGTCTCTTGTGTGATGCCAATAGGCTCCACAATCTGCCTATTCTTGAGGAACCCAAACTGTTCTCTAGAAATGTGAGTATCCAAGAAAGGCTTTAATCTGACAGCAATGACCTTGTATATGAGCTTGTACACCATATTACATAGCAAAATAGGTCTAAAATCCATGAAGGTAATAGGCTTATCCTTTTTGGGAATCAATGCAAGAAATGTAGAGTTAATGGAGGGGGTAATGTGACCAGAAGTTTTGGCAAAGGCAACCGCAGCTAGTAAGTCCTTTCCCAACAGCTCAAAAAAGTGTAAAAAGAACTCTATAGGCCAGCCATCAAGGTCAGGACTTCTGTCCTTTTTAAAAGATTTAAGAGCCCCCTCTATCTCAGGTAAAGTAACAGGATTGACAAGACAGTGTGCCTCCTCAGGTGGGATCATAGAGGGAAAAAGCATGACCACTTTGAGCTGGGTAAGTAAACATGTTTGATTATCATCATTGAACACATGTGAGAAGTGGTCAAGGCCCCGTTTCTTCAGAGCTTCCTCCTCATCTATAAAATTCCCATCATTATCCTCCAAGGACCATATAGGATTTTGGTTCCTTCGACCCGAGGCTAGTGCATGAAAGAACTTGGTATTGGAATCACCAAATAAGGCCCATTTGACCCTACTTTTATGCTGCCAAATAAGAAGGTGATGGTCCAACAACTTTTTCTTCTTTGAATGAAGATGGTTCAAGGTAAGTTGGTCTTCCAAGGATAGGATGCCAGAGGAGGAAATTGAGAGGAGATCACCAATATCCTTATCTAGCTTAAGGGAAACATACTCGAGAGTAGCATCTTTTGCTTTGGCCCAAACCTTGACCTCTTTTTTTAATAAACGAAGCTTATGGGAGAGTAGGTCCAAATCATTTTCAGGAGATAGGGGTGAAAGACTAGGCCATAACTTAGAGACCCAGAGATTGAAGTCACGGTCAGAGAGCCAATATCTGTTGAACTTATAAGGAAAGTTGAAGGACCCAACCTATTTATTCCATTCAAAGCAAATAAAAAAATGGTCTGAAATGTCAGCAGGAATAGTCCAAACATGGTGTAGGTTGAGTACAGGTATCAGAGAGGACGATATTAAGAAATGATCAAGACGTTTACTGATCCCTTCATCCCCCACTCTCCCATTTCTCCAAGTCGGACCCACATCCAGTGGGGAAACATCAACTAGATCAACAGAGTCGAACAAGAGTCTGAAATGAGATGCCAGAGGGTCTAGAACAGCCTTAGTACCCCAGGTTTCAAAGGCATTCAATGTAAGGTTAAGGTCCCCTCCCAAAATCAGGTTAGGGGTAGTGAGAATGCCCCCAGTGAGAAGTCTATCCAAGAACAGCTCCCTATTCTGATAGGGGCCATAACAATTGAGGATGGAAAGAGGATAAGACACCCCTCTAAAATTTGCCTTGACAAGGATACCAACGACAATCTAAAAGGCACGACATCTAACCAATAGGGGGTTCCGAGCAGTAAGCAGGCCACCCGAGAGACCAGAAGCATCAATAGCACAAAATTCCCAATTAGGCAGAATTTTGGAAAAAGCTAGGAGAGTGGGAAAGGAGCTCCACATGGTCTCCTAGAGGAGAACCATATCAGGTGCGACAGAGCGGAAAAGTGACCGAAGGCTACAAAGTTTGGTCTTGCCTCCTAGACCTCTTACATTCAGGGACAAAATCTTCATTAGGGTACAAGAGGGAGGGGAGACATTGCTCTAAGTCCCCGATGAGTGTGCCCCCTGGTGACATTTTTGATACAGATAGAGAGAGGAGTGTAAGGAGGAGAAGCTGAAGACAGACCTACAGAAGGTTCACGAAGGTCTTTTTTCTTCTTTCTAACTGTCACATTCTCAAATCGAATGGAGTTCAAATGAAGGGTCGAAGGAGACGTCGGGGTTTTGGCAGTAAAGATCGAAAGTGATTTCTGTAAAGAAGGGTCTGAGAAGGAGGGGGAAGATACAAGGCTAAGTGGCGAGGGTTTATGAGAGGGGGAAGTGATAAGGGATGGAAGGGGCAGAAAAACCTCTAAAGAAGTGAGGGTTGGAACAGGGGGAGAGGGTAAAGGGCTAGAGGAAGGAGTGGGTAGTGAGGGAGAAGAGTTTTACGTGAGAACAGGAGAAAGTGAGCAGTCAGGGGGGGAGAAGAAGGAGGAACAACAAAGACCAAAGGGATGGTCACCAAGGCATCATAGTCTGGAGAGGTGTTGTAACTGGCCCTACATCCAATACATTAACAACCTCAAGAACAGAACTAGAAAAATCTTCAAAAAGGGAGAGAGATTGTGCATAAATACCTGTTTTTGGATTCGTAGGTGCAAAGGATGAGGAGGGGCCGCACGAGACAGGAGAGCCTCCCTGGATGGAGTCTGACAGAATGTTTAAGAGAAGAGCGTAAGTCCTTCGAAGGTGTCTTGTTTCATGACATCTGCTGCAACGAAATGATACATGGAGATAATCCAACTTTTGTACCAGTAATCGTTCCTTGTAGAGAATTTCAACCTCGGTCGGTAGACCATGTGAAACATCTAATTCCACGAGCACCTATGCCAACCTTTTGTCATAGGAGAGATGAAAATCATCGTAAACCGCTACAAAGTGACCCATAGTATTAACAATTCCCTCAAGGATGCTCTTGTGCCAAAGGGGGAAAGGGAGAGATGGTAAAAGTACCCAAAGACGACACTTTGTCACCCTCTCCTTGAGAGGGTTGAAGTGTGCATGCCACCTTCCTAAGACCAGAGACCCAAGTCCAACACTCCAGGTCGAGTCCAAGATAACTGAGGCATGGTCCGCTTCGAGGAAGACGAATACAATCCAGCCGTTGGCAAGCAGGTTAATGGTCGGGATATATGTGAGAAGCGGCTTCCAGTGTTCCTGGGCCTAGTCCACCCATGCCTTCTTACTCATATGGTAGTATTCCAACCTGCCAACCAAGGCCTGCGAGCACAGAGAGGTCATGCGCTCCATGTAGATATCATGATTGAGAACGTAATGGAATTTCCCTTCCAGTATTTTTATGTTTTTAGCATTCTGCTTACGTCCGTGATGAACTGGGTCATGTTGTTTTCCATGGAGAGGACCACAGAAGTCAACCACGACCAGCCGCTGGAGATAACCACAGAGAACCTATCTCACCCAAACCCTCGTGACCAACCAGTTCCGACAGTATATCTCGCACACAGTACTGGGCAAAAACTGCAGACCCACACACAAAGAATAGTGGGGATCCCCACTGACAGACAAGGAAGTCAGAGAAAAATAGGCCCAGGTATTGAGACCCCAAGAGGCATCAAAAAACATGACAAGGAAGGAAAGAAAAAAACCCTTCACGGAGAGACAAAACAGTTAAAAATAGAGTCAAACCTTAACCAAGGTAGACCAAACCCTCCACACCGAAAGAAATAGGATAAACCCAATAGGAATATGCAATAATCACAAAAGTAAGTAAAAAACGAAAAGGACAAAGAGCATGACCAGAAAGCCACAGAGACCAAAGGTGAAAAGGACAGAACCTTTGTTCCCTAGGGGACCAAATAAAACCCCAAAGTCAACCCAGAATGATGACAAGTGCAAACAAAGAGCAAAACAATGGGCAACGTAAAAACCATGCAGGTTGATAACCCAGAGATGTGGTAGAAACCCAGCACTCAAGCGACTGCACGACTCAAATCATATTCCTACCTTTTACCTTGGTTGGTACTAGTCCCCTTTGACAGGGGAGGAACTCCAAGACGTCGCCCGTAGCTCATGTAAACCAGCGCATATGCTCTGAGCAGAGAGCCAAAAAATGATGCCAAAGTAACCTGCAGGAATAGCACAACACAAAAGACAAGACTCCATAAATAACTTGCAACCCAGGACTCTGCAAAGGAGGGTGAGTGCCCAGAACCCATACAAACAGGCTTGGAAACACAAAAGTGCGAAGCAGAGACCCACAGGAGATGTCAGAGAAGTCATAGTAAGATAAACAAAAAAAAAGGAAAACTAAGGGTGACCTAGAAATCCATAAGGTGAGTTGAGTGGCCAAGGGCCGCACATTATCAGAAAAGGCCGAGGAGGGGCCATAATTCCTAGCCATGGCAGCGAGCAAAACCATCGCATAATGCTACCATCGAAACCCCCTATCTTTTTCATTTTTTCTTCCACCGTCTCACTTTGAAACATCGCACGGGAGTTTCAAAATTTGAAGGGTTGGTATTGTTAGTTCAATTGAAATGTGTTGAATTTTCAAGCATTTTTTTTCCATTAAATTCCCGGTAGGGTTTTCCGAGTAAGATGAAATTTAAAAAATTTTAATTTTTTTGGTGAAGTTCGAGATTGGAAATATGACATAAACCATAAACTGAGCCATCATCCTTCTTTTCAACAATTTTACGTGAAAAGTGACCTTGATTTGGAGGAAGCCCAAAGATCTTGATATGTGCATGATTCAAATTACCTAACACTACTTTTATGGTGATGGTGTCTCTAGCGGAAGTCCATCTATATAACAGTGAAGAGGTCCTTTTAGGGAAACATAGTCTATTATTGCCACATCTTTGGATTAGGGAAACTTTCAAAAACACATTGTTTAATTTTTTTTCCAACATAGTCTATTATTGTAACACATTTGGATTATGGAAAATCCTCAAAGCCATTGCTAATTCAGTTCAAAACCATAATTGGACAAATAATTAGTATATGGAGCAAGGAATTACATTAAGTAATCATTTTTTTAGTTTAAAATTTAATAATCTTGATAAATTAAATTAAAAATATTTGATCAAAGATATTAATTGATTGAAAATAAATAAATAAATCATTTATACCAAAGAATATCTAGTTGTCTATGAAGGGCAAGATAGTCTACTATTGTGACCCATTTTAATTATGGGAAACTTTCAAAAGCACATTTCCAATTCAATTAAAACTATAATAGAAAAAGAAAAAGGATCAGTATAGAAAGCAAGAAATTAAATTAAGTGATCAATTTCTAAGTTTGAAGTTTAAGATAATTAAGATATTAATAGATTGATAAATAAATAAATAAATTTCACCCACCAATTTTTATTATGGATCCACTATCTCACACATTATTTCATCGAAGGGGTGCATTCTACAACCCAGGATAGAAGAGATATGTAACTCCTTCCGTGCTCATCCTAGAGTTGACACGTGTCCTTTAGAAAAATAATAAAATATTATTAAAAATAATATGTCGACTCAAATTAAATTTAAATTATTTAGAATTGCATTTATATAAAACAATATAAATGAGATAAACTAAAACCATAAACATTGGATTACACATTTCCTCAACACTTCCACTCTAAAAAACGTTTACACCTTCAGATATTTGAGTCCTCTCAGTGCTTGGTAGGCCCCCTTTTAGATGGATCTATGCTGGTTTATGAACAATTTGAAAACTATAAAGGAAATTATAAACTCTATGTAACAATCTATATAGTATATGCATTGTGCATTTGGAATTGTTACAATAGTTTTCTTAGGAAAGTGGGGTTATAGTTCTATGTAAGAGCCAATTATGATTTAAAGTTAGTGTTTTAAATATATATGAAACTAGTTGGAGTTGATTCATACTATAAATTTGATAGTTGAGTCACGGGGGATTCACCTTGATGACCAATATATTATCACATTCATTCACAAAGGGGTTTTTTAAAATTATGAAAAATAAGTTCAATATATTGTAGCTATTCGTGGGGTTGGGAGTAGGGTATGGGGGTTTTATAGGTATTGGGGTGTATAGAAATGGGTATCTAGTAATAATCGAGAATATATCTTAAGAATAGGGATATTTTAATTGAAAACATGTTTTGGGAGGGGGGCTTAAAAAACGGGCTTTGGTAGGTATTTATCAATATCTAGTGAAATTAGGGGTATTATGTAAGATCCCATGAATGAAGGTGCTATGTCACAGTTTCATTGAATGAAGACCCTGTGAGTTGAGTGGAGAATGATTAAATCAAATATATTGAATATTTTTCAAAAGTTTCTGAAATAAAGAGGAGAGTAAAGAATAAACAAAAATTTAAGGATCCATATTTATTTTAAAGTCTAGAAATCGATGAATCTTTCTAATTCTTAGAATACCAACTATAAAATGTTTAGTGACACATTTTTAAAATGTATTCGTATTTCTAAGGATTATTAATTATTATATATATATATATATATATATATATAGAGAGAGAGAGAGAGAGAGAGAGAGAGAGAGAGAGAGAGAGAGAGAGAGAGAGAGAGAGAGAATTTTAATGATTTTTTCACAAGACACCCTAAAATAAAAGATAATATCTTGTTTAGTTCCAATAATATTAGTAAAAATGATCATTATTTATAGGACAATATATAAGATATGTAGATAATGAAATCTAATAATATGAATAATTAACTACTAGTATAATTATTCCCATCAACATTGTGAAACATCCAATTTAGTATTTCTTAACCCATGGTATGCTAGCTACTATACATCCGTTCCACTAGGTTTTGAAATGTTATATGTAATGACCCCATTTTGACCCCTATTATATATTGGATTGATGTGTAAATATTGTGTACATGGAATGTATAATTCTTATGTGTAGCTCAAGGCCAAGGCCCTGATAGTGAATGATCAACTTATAAAGGGAAGCATTATATATTTTGTAGACCATGTGCTGGTAAGCCATTGAAAACGTAAAAGCATGTAGATATTTATAGTGCAAATAAAAAGTCTAGTGTTGGATATGGAGGCAACAAATGAGGGGTTGTGTTATTCCACTAAGGAGAGGTGAGGTGATGCATGAGAGTCAACCCTCTATTTCCGAGTGTCATATTAAGAACCCAAGTAGATGTCCTTGCCACTCTTTAATTATGTGTAAGAAAGTAGCTAAGAAATCAACTCATGCATTTAATGGAGCATGCAGTGAATTCAAAAATCAGTATGGGAGGGTATGGTATGAGTTTCTTGAGGCAGAAGTCAATTCCCTTATGGAATTTGTTTTCTTCATTCTTATCCCACTATAGATAAGCAATTGGGGAGGAGGGAATTCTTAGCACTCTTTGCAATCACAACAGGAAATTAACATAAAACGTAATCTATGTGAAGGTCATGTTTCAGGGTGTTGAATTTTTTGGAAATCTGGGCATATTGTGAAATATAGAAAACCTTGTATGCTAAACCTTGGGAGATTTTTAAGTGTCAAATGATAAAAAATACATGAGAGAATCCATGTATAGAACCCTGCAATTTGAGCTTTGTGGCTCCATAGAGAAACTAGGAATTTGAACATAGGGAGGGGTCAGAGGATAGAATGGATTAATAAACCCAGTGAAGGAAAAAATCTTTGAGGGACTATGTAGCAAAGAAGGGGACCCTCCTTGTGTTGGGTGTGGTAGGTTTGTGGGTGTCAAGGCTGGTTGAAGCTAATTGAGATGCATGTATCTCTATGGTTGAGCTCACTAGCTTAGCATTCACCTTTCATGTCTCTCTGCATGCTTGATAACACCAACAAAGGGATGGCTTAGCATGAGTGTGTGTGCATATGAATTTGTGTGAACCTACATAGTTCCTTATTAGTGGATAACATAACTCAACTATGTAAGGATTAATTAATCCTCCCTTTCCCACATAGTCTAATTGTTCATTTTCCCTAGCTTAGGAGGTCATCATCACTTCACTAGTGTATGAGGGACTCACCTAGGAGCCACCTACCACTTACTGCACCTCCATGCATGAGTCTAGGTTCCCCAGGGACCAATCCCTATAATTTAGGAACCCACTCGAGTGCCACCAACAGTCTCCTTTAGTTGACCTAGGTATGTATTTAGTTATATTCAATGATGCTCTGGTTACCATCAGTTAGTTCACTATCAATTATTCTAGCTCTAGTTTGCATGATTTAAGGGAGTGTGAGCACCTTTTTTCACCTACCCTCACCAATTAACTGATTGTAGTCTGACTTAGTAATCCGAAGTTGCATCAGTGAGCTCTTGTGGTGATTTTTCTCACACTGAGTTAGCATTGGAGTTAGTTTGAGTTGGTGAATTCGAATCCTATCGAAGGAATTCAAATTCTCTCTATTGTATGACTATTGTATTACAAAGAAATCAATGATAATGAATGTAATGATAATCTGACCATTTTTTGCCTCATGTGTGTGTAATTTCTGCCATGAATCTATTGATCAGTTTTTGTTGAATTGTTATTTCTTTTGCAACCTTCTTTTCAGATTGCTTTCATTTAGTCTTGGAGATCCATGGTTCACCAAAATTAACATGGTATCAAAGCCTATGTTCAAGCCAACAATAAACCTTAGAAACTTACATTGACACACTAGAAGAAATTGGGTTCGACATAAATCCTGGAACTATTTCATTGCTTCCTATGGATTATGTCCAAATAAATATATCCAGGTGTGATGCACCCAGAAAAAGTGCACATGTTGAAGTGGAGAGTGTTTGATTTGACATGATAGAGAATTGAAGTGTTTTGCAGGTACATTCAAATATTTATTGAAGAATTGTTTCTCAATATAGTTTTCAAATGGAAAATTCAACAACTCTTACTCCCAGAATCCTTACACCTTCAATTACCTTGATTGGAGGACAAATATGTAGATTGTCTTGCACAACAAGGGTTTGTATAGGTTCACCATGGGAAGAGTAGTCGAACCCCAACAATATATTGAAAAATCAAAGTATTTGAATAAGCTTTATGAAGTGTGAACATATGGCTCACAACAAGATCTAGGAGCTAAGGGAATACTATAATTCAAGATATTCACAAACTATGCAGAAAAACAATGAAAAGAACAAAATTAACACACAAATATGGCACCAATAACTGAAGTTTCTATTATTTTACATTATGTAAATATGTGTGGTACATGTTTATAATACAATGTAAGAAAATATTTATCCTTAGGAGGAAAATTGGTGGCATACATGTGGTCGGCTTAGATTAGACCTCAAACCCCACTAGGTTGACCAATAAGCTCCCAAACCACCTCAAACGATCATGAATGTCCATGTGAACATGGGTGAAGTATTCTATGACATAAATGAGGGTAGGATAGGCGTGGTGGAGTGCATGGGTGAGTGGGAGTGTCTCTAGGAAACATTTAATGGTCCAAAAGGGAAAAAAACCACCTAAATACATGCATGGCTGCCTCTGGTCAAACCAGTTCCCTGTTTTAAGGAGTAGGAGCACCCCAAGGATAGAAATATCATTAATGAGGGAACTGATGCTATTATTTGGCGAAAAATAGGGATCTTGGGTGCATTAATGAGTCCAAAACCCCCATATACTTTGCTAGACCAACATAACCAAGGTGTGCCATCATATGACATAAGTACAAGTTAAATTAAAATGTATCCTAGGTGTATGTGACCATGGTGCTAGGTGGTATGATGATCTAACATTAATATTTTGGCTTCATATGCATCCACATCTCCAACAAGCTATTGTTCCATCTTGATGGAATCAAGAATCCAAAAGAACTATGGGATATGCCCGAACCCTTGATTGGAAAATAGGATGAGTTGAGGGGCCATATCCCAGAGAATGAGATGATAGAACTACAACCCAGTAACTTCGAAAAAATACAAAATTTCTTCTCAAAATTCAAATCCCTAGTCATGCAATGCAAGCGATTGGTGGTCTCAATTCTAAGCAAGCTTAGCTCAGAGTTTTTAGTTTTTGTATCTACTTTCCACTACAGGAGATTGACAACTCAAAATTGGAGAAATCCATCCCTAGAATCCTTCATAGAATCACTAATCTAGGAATAAGATAAGATGATTCAAATGGGAATTCTCAAATATTCCAAGAATTAGTCTCTCTCAATTGGAGAATCTAAGAATACGCAAGCAAAAGGGAAGAAAAGAGGGAAAGAGAGGAAGAATACTGATTCGAAGCATAAGGATATGCATAATCCTTCAGATGGAGCCTCTGGTTCTAAGAATTACAGACAATGTTTTTTTAAAAAGCTGATTTCTCTTACCGCATGAGAGGATTTCATCTAGAAAGTCAATCTATGAAGATGACCATCGACCAGATGTCTAAAGTCCTTGAACATAAAAACATTTCCCTTCCTCAAGGTGCAAAGAATTCTAATGCTGGAAACCATACTAATGAATATGAGAGGTGTCATGCTTTAAAAATAGTCATCACTTAGTCGAATTCCTATCTCATTGATTCAGGAGCTTCCTATTAAAGTTTGTATAGCTGCAAGACCTATTCTCATAGAGTATGGTACCCTAGTCAGTTGACTAGGATAGAGTAAGACCCTAGAAAGTACCCTAGGGCCCCCAGTAGTCTCCTGGGGTTCTTGGTCTAGGACCAAGTAGGTTGATGCCATGGAAAAGACCCTTGCATGTTGACAGGGACCCTATGTGCCTCTAGGGTATTCTGGTCTAGGACCAGGGACATGATGTCCAAGTAGATCTTGCAGATAATGGCAGAGACATATTATGTTCTGGAACCAGGTATGTGATGTCCAAAAATGTCCTGCAGGGAGTTGATCAAATTTCAGTGTGAGACTGAAACGCAGCTTAGTAATGAGAACCATTCTGTGAGAGAATGGAGGACCCGGTTAGGGTACATGGATTTATCAACTTGATCTAGTGTGAGACTAAAACTCGGCTTAAGGTTGAAAGCCATTCATTAAGAATGGAATATAATTATGTCCCCTCTTTTAATCGGTTATTGCTAGGTTGCTTCTCAAGGGACTGGCCACCTCTTGACGATGTCTCTAGTACCTAACCCTTAGGAGTAGTGTTAAGGACAAAAGGATTGCACCATCCGTTTGGATCCTCCCCTTATACAATGATGAAAAAAGTATATATAAAACATTGTACCTTGAAGAGAGAGAAAAGTTCAAAGTCTTTGGTCCTCTAATTGAATGATTGTCCACACTTATGGTTCACCTTGATCTTGTGGTTCTTGTCTCTGGGTCCTATTCTTACTTGGTCCTAGCACTCTCACTTGTGTGCACCTTTGCTTATGATGACTCATACATTATGGATTTTATTTGGTACACAATCCTAAGTGTATTTACCTTATGATTTTAGTAAAGGAACATTGGACCACTTATTGTTTATGAGTTTATTAATTAAATCATTGGACCTATTACCTTTACTTCTTGACCATTTTATTTTTGGTTTTATTGTTGACCACTTTATCCGATCCTAAGTCTTATATTTAATTTATGGTCTTATTAATAAAACCTTTATGGTTTTATTAATAAATACCCTTAGTACATTTAATTTATCTTATCTCCTTTGACCTTTGATTTTACCCTAACTTTTTTTATTAAAATATTTGGACCATTTTTTTTACTTTGTCTAAACATTATAATTTAAAGTTTTAAGAAAGCATGAGTGTATCAAATCTTTACATGGTCTGCACCCATCATACCTCATCCGTCGGCATAATCCTCCACGCATTGGGCTCTCTCTGTCTGCATGCCTCCGTGACGTCTTTCCACTACGTGAACTCTATTTAGCACAGCTAACTCCTTCACTCTCATAAGTATACGAATGCGTAAAGTCTCATCTCGGGTTCATGCTCCGTGTTTTTATTCTTCGTGATCTCTTCTCTCTCACTGGGTCTCAGTTGTTTGCTCTAGGTTTTTCACCCTCAGTGATCTATGCTTGGGTATCTGTCTCCGCGATCTTGTTTTATGGGTGACCTTTGCAATTTGTTGGGCTGAGTTTTACCTCTACATTTTTGAGCTGAGTCTTATCTCTATGATTTGTTGGATTGAGTTTTACCTATGCATTTTTTAGTTGAGTGTTACCTTTGCGATTTGTTGGACTGAGTTTTACCTCTGCGTTTTTGACCTGAGTCTTACCTATGCGATTTGTTGGGCTGAGTTTTACCTCTGCATTATCTTCATGGGTTTATCTTCAACAATTTATATCCACCGTGATATCTGCTCTCTGCTTGATATTCTTCACGGGTTTATCCTCATGGTTTTATCTCTGTGTGATTGCTTATGGGTTTACCTTCATGATTTGTGTCTATGGTTTATCTCAACATTATTTCTTATGGGTTTTACCTCTGTGTGTTGGGTTTCTTTCCTTGAGTGACCGTGAGGTTATCCTTCAAGTGTGGACTGTGGTTTTCTCATCATGATTGTCATAGAGTATGATTTTTCTCAGTATGACTGAGTGTCTCATGTGCTAAGTGTCTATGTGTCCTTAGCATGATTGTTATGGGTATGAATGAATTACTTGAGCCTTTGATTTTTATTGAAACCTTTCTTCTTGTTGAGAAAGAGTCTGAGGTCTATTTATGTCTTCTTTAAACCTCTCTCTCAAGGTATGTATATGGTTTACCCAGTTTGACTTGTCCCTTAGGTGACAAGATCAAACTCAGAAATATCTGAGTACAAAGTGGATCCAACAATGGTATGATTTGTTAATATTGTATCTATTTTTTCTGTACATGATATTCAAAGTGAAACATCTCAATGATTAACTTCAATGTAGCGACCAACATAGCATTAAAATTAATGTAGTGACCAACAAAGCATTGAGTTGAAAGGGATGAAAATTATGTTCTTGCTTTATTACATTTTAAATTTCATTAGCAACACTATTCTAATTCCGAATTCACATGTTCATGCACTTATGTTTATTACTTGTATTAAAACTTAAGTAACCCTTAAATTTCAACATGTTATCAGAGGTTAGGATTTAGATAACTCCGTCTTGAGGGTAATAGAGTCTACATGATTCTAAGGTAAGGGTTTCCATAAGGACTTAACTTGTTGGTTTTAAACTTTACAGATCTTAGTGAAGGAGTTCATTAGCCATCAAAGTGATAAGATGGTAAAGAAATATGATATTTACATTTATGTTTGATTAGAACAATAATATCTAAAGAAAGAAATGTGCTTGTATCTATAGTGCTCACAAGTGTTACCAAAAAATGGATTTAATAGGTAACCCATGGAAGAGGTATGACAATACCACTTAATTATGATACCTTCTAATTGATCATTGGTTTGTGCAGAAGAGTTTTTATGACTCAATGATGGAAGTGATTAATTATTATTGAAGTTAGAGTCTATGATCATTTTTATTATGTTTAAGAAGTGCATACTCAGGCTTAAAGGATAGTGGCATAAAATTCTTAACCATATTTTATTATACATCAATCAATGTGAAGCCTAGAGATTAATCTCTTGTCTAGGATTATGATCTAAATTTCTACCATTGAATGTATATCATGTTGATATTTCCATGTGTTCATATTCAATATGATGCATAATGTGATTTCTACATAAGAGAAGATATAGAGAGGACTTCCTATTCTTTATGTTGACTCTTAGTATTGTCATATCATGTGACAAATTTAATATAGCTGTAGTGTATGTCTGTGAATGATAAACTCATGGTAGTAAGTGAAATTGATGAAATTCAATCTTAATTTATAAAGGAGGATGATGTGACAAGCAATGAATACTTACCAATTCTGTTTATGCTTAAAGTTATCTGCACAAATCGAGAGGGAGTGTTGTAATCTCACAGATCACATAAGGTTACCAATAATACACTCTAAAACATATATAAATATTAAACAGAGACAAAAGATAAGAACAGATTGAATTAAAACAGATTATATTATTACAATGAGTCCATACAATGCAGAGAACTGAACTGAGTTCTCATCTAGCTCAACAGCCTAATATATATGATTTACAGAACAGTTACAAAATAACTACCTGTCGGTTCGGTGAACCGACGCGACCTTAGATGGCCAACCTAATCTCTTTATTTTAGTCGGCCGACTGACTTAGTCAGCTGATCGAATAAGTCATCCCATCGACTTAGTCGGCTGATCAACTAAGTCAGCTCATCGACTTAGTCCGCTGATCGACTAAGTCGGTCCTCGTTCTAGTAGAATTATCGACTTGCTCCTTAAACATATCCCCCATGAACAAAACGTTTCTTCGTCCTGAAGAAACATGGAGGTACAGAAAATTCTTTGTTGGTCTTTCAAAAATTTGCTGTGGTGGACTGTGAAGTTGGATGGTTGGTTATTTCTGTACACAGACTTTAACAATGGCTGGAGCTATGTTGGCAAGGTGATGTTGGAAAATTTTCCAACTCTGCAAAGCTTTCTGGATATCGATGGTCAGTGTGGTTAAGCTTGACAAGACCAGCATATTCTCCGAGATGGGGACTTCGGCTATCCTTTCCATGTTGGGGCCCATGAACTGGTCCTGCTCTTCTGTAGTCTCGATAAGTCATTTCATCTGTGGGCAGATGATGTTGACTTTCTCCAAGTTGGGGAGAGCTTTTTGCACCCACTGATGTGCTTCCCATTCCAGTTTCTGTAGTTTGGTGGTTTCCAGCACTATCTCATCTTCTATTGTTGGTCTAAGTGCTACCTCCGTGGTTTTTCTGCTCTCCAATGCCTGAATCCCTTGCTGAGTCTGTCATGTCTGCTGATAAACTTGCCCATGGTGAGTAGGCTAGTATCTTAGTAATTCTTCGGTTATGATAGACTCCTCCATATGGTTCTGCAACACTTTGTACGCTTCTGAAAATGCAGTGTGCTGTGCTAGTAGGAGTTTGGCAGTTTTCTCTTTCTGTTCCTCCTTAGTTTCCTGAATGTGCACTTGGAGAGTCAACAACATGCTCTTGAATAGCTGATACGATCTTTCAAGTGGACTATCTATGTCGATCTTGATGGGGCCTCGCAAGACATACTGGGACAAATTTATGCATCTATCAAGAAACTCGATCTGTTCTATGTGTTTGGCCTGAAGTTCTTTGCTTTTCCTTGGACTCCTCGACTTTGCTTCGCTCGCTAGGGTTTTGAGGAGTTGTCCCATCTCTATGTCGGTTAAGGAACTTGCGTCCCTCAAGCTAATTTGGATTTTGGGAGACTTCCCGTGATGCTTATTCCTTTTCTTGTGCTTTCCTGCTTCTGTCTCCTGTGTACCTGCAACAGTTGATCTAGGATATTGGGTTTGTGGGTTAGAACTTGATGGTTTTTCTGACTGGGGAGGTGGGATGGGAGTTATTCGAGATAGATGGTCGGGCCTGACATTTAGCTTGCCTAGTCAAACAACGACTTTGAACTCAAATTCTTGGAAGAGAAGTAGCCAATGACAAATCCTTCCATGATGGAGTGGTTTATTAATAAGGTACTTCAGGGGTTGATGGTCGGTATAGAATGTGAAGGGGTTGGCTAAAAGGTAATGTCGATACTTTTGGAGGGCAAAGACCATACCTAGGGCTTCTCTTTCTATAGTCGAATAGTTTCTTTCAGACTTATTTAATTTGTGACTGCTGTAAACAATGGGATAATCCATTCCATCATCCCCTGGTTGAGTTAGGATTGCTCCTATTGCTATTCCTGATGCATCGATATGCACATGGAATTTGATCGACCAGTTTCGAAACTTTAGGATGGGGGCTTCGACTAGTTTTCTTTTTAATTTCTTGAATGATATGTGACATTCCTCTATCCAGTTAAACTGATCTTCCTTTAATAGTTCTTCGAGAGGATAAGTCATATCTGAATAGTATCTTATAAATTTTATGTAATAGCCTGTATGGCCAAGTAACACCCTAACTTGTTTGGGGTTTACTGGTGGTTTTAGGTTGAGGATAATTTTAATCTTTGCAAATTTGACCTTGATACCTTCTTTACAGACAATATGCCCTAATAGTATCCCTATGGGAGTCATAAATATACATTTCTTAATGTTTAGGGAGAGTTGAATCTATTGACATCTCTCCAGCATAAGTCTGAGCCATTTGCAATGATATTTTAAGGTGGAGTATATTGTCCAGTCATCGAAGTATACTGCCATGGTATTATATATGTATTCTTGAAATGTTTTGACAACAATTCGAGAAAATACTGCAGGTGCATTCTTTAATCCAAAAGGAATAACTTTATAAGCAAAGGAACCAAATTCACACACAAATGTTGTCTTCTTTTGATATTCTTTAGCTATTGGTACTTGGTTATATCCTGAGAATTCATCTGTAAATGAGTATTATTCATGTCTTGCAACTTCATTCAGGATTTCATTGGCATAAGGGGTTGGGAATGGGTCTGTCAGTGTTACTTTGTTGAGTTCCCTAAAGTCGACACAAATTATTAGCCTGGTCGGGTCATGTTTCTTGGGCTGTACAACCATTGGACTTTCCCATTATGATTGGTTGATAGGGTAGATGATTCCTGTTGCTAACATGTTATCAATTTCCTTTTTGACTATTTCCTTGTATTTGTGAGCCAGTTTATAAGGTCTTTTCTTAACAGGTCGAACATCAGGTTTATTATCAATTTTCATTTCTCCCATTTCATGGACTAAGCCTTTTAGGTCTTTATAGTCCCTGGAAAAGACATCTTGGAACTCTCTTAGTAAGTTCACTATCTCTGTGGTTTGTTGTTCAGTAGTCACCAATTTTTGCTAGTTTTGGTCGGTCATCATTTGAGATGTCGACTTCTTTAGTTTTTACTTTGGCATCTATCCACTCAGGTGCTTTAGCTTCATTGATCGGTCGAATTCCTTCTTTGAACTGTGAGAATGTGGTAGGGAAGTTGGCTGCAGTCATTTTGTTAGTATCTTGTTTGTCAGTTGCAATTTTCAGGATCGAGCGAATAGGTTTTGTTGTTTCGACATGGTTGGATTTCCATCTGAAGCTCTTGCCTTCTGTGTTTTCATTTTCTAATTGTAAACGGGTTGACTGTGGTCTTGACCATGTTTGTAGATTGTTACAATCCTTTATCTGTCGATGGTGTCGTAAGGGTTGGTTTTCGGTCGGTTGGATAAATTGTTTAATTTGCTTTGCTATGTCAACCAGATTTTCATTTTGAGGTATGAAGTTGAAGTCTTTAATAAAATTTTCCCTGAGTTCATGCCATAAGAAGGTTTCACCTCTAGCTTCTTCCATATTATACCATTTTTTTGGTAAGTCGACTAGGGTTAAGGGGAACAAATGTGGCCAGGCTCGCTCATCCTTGTATCCAAGTCTTCTCCACTCCTTTTCACAAGTTTTGATATGTTCTTCTGGGTTTTGTCCTTGAGTAAATAGAGGTATCTGAACTTGATGGGTTAACTTCTTTCCTCAAAACCTCTCGACAAAGTAAGTTGAAGCAGTTTTCTAGGTATGCAGTTTTGTCTGATGGGTATCCCACCATCTAGCTGCTTAACCTGTAAAAGTTTCAACTAAGCTTTGAAGTTGGCCATGCTCACCAATATTTTTAGATACTTGCTCGATATGCATGACTGGTGATTCCCTCTCCTTATACCTTGGTAGTTGTGTAGTATTTAAGTTGGTTGGCTGTAAGGTAGGGCGTTCCCTTATTTTCTTTTCAAATATTTTTGGGACAATGGATACTATGAAGCACTGTTGGGTGGGATTTTTCTACACTTTTTGTATAGTCCAACACCCTCTTGCTTGTGTTTCATAATTCTCAATCTCCCAGTTGTACAATTCAGCATCTGAGTTATAACCAATTGAGTCTTGGTTACCTAAGTTAAGTTCTCCATGGATGTTTGGTTCTGTGTAGTCTGCATTGTTGTGGATTTGGTAAAGTTGTCTGACATCGACTTCTTCATCAATAGGTTTAGTCCAAGGTTGCCCTTGGGATGGATGAATGGGTACAATGACCTTTTGACCATTTCCTTTTAATTTGATTCATTCCTTGTCCAAGGATATGGATGCTTTCATATTTCTACCCGAAGGTCGACCGACTAGTGCTAGGAAGGAGCTGGATCCTTCTTTTGGGTCAATGATTTCACAGTCAACCTTGGTCGAGATTCCTTTGATAGTCGTATTGACATTTTTCCAGACTCCGATGGGTTCAATTAGGCCTTGGTTGGCTAGTTTCAGGTATATGCCTGACTCATAGAGTCGAGGTCGGCCCATCTGTTCCCAAGTGTCATGAGTGATGATATTTACTTGTGACCTGAAGTTGAGCACTACTTGTCGGACATGGTAACCTTCAATTTCCAGGTCGACAAGTGGGTCGGCATCACTTTTGTCTTTTTGGTTCAAGCTGCAGATGTTTTTTGTTTGTTTTTCAGGGTTGGTACCTTTTATTTCATGCAATAAGTCAATGAACTGAGATACTGATTTGTCTGTTTGAATGATTTGGATTAATTGATTTATTATGTTGGGTCGAATGTTATGTATGTCTTCTTGTCATGCAATGTCTTGAAATACATGGGTTGCTTCTATATATGTTTGTTTTTCATGTCGTGGGTCAGGATAGACATTTGTTTCTTTAATCTTACTAATTCAAGGGTTATCAATTCCTGTTTTTGTTCCTTGTCGAGTTATAATATGTAAATTTTTAGTGGTTATTACATCATTTTTTTGCACACAAGATAAGAAATTAACATTTTTCTTGGTATTAATTTTTTCTAACATAGTAGGGCAATCCTCAAGCGAGTGATCCCCTACTCCGTAGTGGGTACAGAATTTGAGATCAGTCCTATCCTTGTATGGAAAGTCTGCATATCGGTGACCTTCTTTGTAACATATGAAGCACTGGATGGGTCGGCGTGGGCGTATGTCGCGATTCCCAGGGAATCGACCTCTTCCTCTGTAACCTTGGCGTCGATTATCGTATCGGTGCTCATATCATTGGTCGTCGTATCTTTGTCTGTTCTAATCATTTGGTGGATTGTTTTTCTTGTTATGTTGTGCCACTGCATTTGTTTGGTATACCGCCTGATAGTTCTGTCGGTTCTTTAGGTTTAACTGATAGTTGACCATGTTATGACTTTTGGTTTCACAGATGGCGCACCAGGAAGTCTTGCCATTCTTCATGTTAAATGGGCAGTCTATTGTAGAGTGATCTCCATGTTCCTGGAAAATGTCACAAAAGGATTTGGTCTGTACAAATCGGACATCTTATCGGCTATATTCTTGTTGATAGTTATCTTTCGAGTGGCCGTTTGTTGAGCATTTGGTGCACCAGATCTCCTAATTCTTGAGGCTTAGCTCCTTCAGAGACTTCTATACATTCTTGAGCTATTGTTCCAATCTGTGGTCCGTGGGGTAAGCAAGTATATCCTCGTCCATCTCTACCTAAAGAGCTTTCGTTAGAGCATCCTCGTACATTTTGAACGTCTCCAGACTGATGTGTCGACATACTTTTTGTGATAGTCCTGCAAGAAACCAATGGATTAGTAACTGTTCATCTATAACATAATCCAATTGGCTCAGTAATTCTTTCCATCGCTTATCATAGTCGCGGATGGATTCTCCTGGCTTTTGTGATGTAGTTTTAAGCTTCTTCACGGCCAGGTGCTTAGCATCTGAATTTTTAAAAAATGACAAAAATTGTGCCTTAATTTCGGCTTTTGTCACTTTGGGTTGTCTTTCCGAAAAGGTCATGTACCACATCAATGCCCTTTTACTTAAGGCTCCTGTGAACTGTGGCATTTTTCTATCTTCATCTGTAACCTGGTTGGCTTCCCAGGTCAACTCGCAGATGAACCAATGTCATCTGGGGTCTTCATCTCCTTCATATAGGGGGATGTGAGCCGATCCGTGACCCATGTATGAATCACTGTCACTGCTCTCAGAAGTTGGCGGCGGTGGAGGTGGGGGTCGTGATGAGGGTGGTGGGGTTATTGATGTATTTGTGCCTACAGAATTCTGGTCGACGGAACTTGTGTTCCCATTGGTTGTCGATTCTTCGTCGACGTGCAGTCATTTGATGTCGACTTCTGCTGGCGATGGTCCACTGTAACTGTTTGTTTACAGTTCTGATTGTTTGATTTCTTCTAAAGCTATATTTGGTGAGGGGGGGGGGCACTCATTCATGTGTCGGTAAGAGAAAGGGGATACTGCGGAGGGAGGTTGCCACTTGAAACGTCACCCAGTTCCCTTCCACTGGTCGATGTATAATAAGGTGTCGTCCAGGGTACGTTTTGTCGCCTAGTTGGCTCCATATACTGAAGTCACCAGCTCATAGTCAGAGGTATTCTTTGACAATAGTCTGTATTTGAGTATGTGGATTCAATGGGGAGAGGGTTTTTCCTTCATTGGGAGCTCTTAATTGGAGAGCTTCAGGCTGCTCTATCCATAATTATTCCTCCTTAGGGGATGCTTCTTGTTCCACACCCTCTTCATGTCGGTCATGACCTGACTCTGGAGGATTCTCTTTCTGGTCATTCTCCCTAGGGTTTTGTCCTCTGTGCAGCTCTAAGGCCCTTTCTCGTCTTGCTTCCCTTCTCTGGTGTCTCTCTTCCATTTCTATTTTCTGAATGTCCGACATACTTTCATAGGATACTTTTCTCTTGAGGTCCTTCTTAGTCGAATTCTCATTACTGGTGACTGATATCGGATTCTATTCGACTAGGATCCACTATACTCTATCTTCGACATATGACCAGCTACCCCCCCATATCCTACCCGACGCTTTTTAGAAATCCCGGATAGTTCGGTCTATTTGCTTAGGAAGTATTCCCACTCCCTTTCGGCAATGAATTTTTCCCGCTTCCTCTGCTTCTCCACCCAGTTAGAGTTTGTTGGCAGTTCGTGAAGTGATGGGAGAGGTTCAACGATATGTGCTACTCCTTTCTCGATCAAAAATTTGAACAGCAAGGTCGGTAGGGAACACAGAAATTGTTCGGTGAGGTCTGTGTAAAATTTCTCCTTCACTGTTTCTACTAAAGTTCTGTCTTCGACTGCTTGTTCCTCACAGAAGTCATCGGCGATTTTCTCAAACCACTCAGACAAGTTTTTTCTACCTCCGTGGATCAGTTTTTCTAGCAACTGTTGTTCTTTAATCCCTTCCGATTTTCTCATCCAGGAATTTCTGCAAAATTTGGGGTACTGATTCGACAAACTTTTCATGTGTTTCTGTGAAATTTTTTTCTTTTGCTTGTGTGATTGTTAATCTGTTTCTTCGCGCGTAATTCTGCAAGTAGTTTGCAATTTTACAATTCCACCAATCCTTAATCTCTTGCTCTGGTATCATTTGTTGGCATACATTCCAGCCGTGTACTACCTGCAACAGAACCAATGTTGTAATCTCACAGATCACATAAGGTTACCAATAATACACTCTAAAACATATATAAATATTAAACAGAGACAAAAGATAAGAACAGATAGAATTGAAACATATTATATTATTACAATGATTCCATACAATGCAGAGAACTGAACCGAGTTCTCGTCTGGCTCAACAACCTAAGATATATGATTTAAAAAACTGTTACAAAATAACTACCTGTCAGTTCGGTGAACCGACGTGACCTTAGATGGCCGACCTAATCTCTTTATTTTAGTCGGTTGACTAACTTAGTCAGCTGATCGACTAAGTCGGCCCATTGACTTAGTCGGCTGATCAACTAAGTCGGCTCATTGACTTAGTCAGCTGATCGACTAAGTCGGTCCTCGTTCAAGTTGACTTATTGACTTGCTCCTTCTACAGGGAGCTAGGTACTCATGTACAAAGGGAGAAAGATGCTCCACAAATTGCAGGATTAAACTACCATGCATTTCTTATTGGAAAATTGGTAAGTTTCGAGATCAAGAGGGATCCAAAAATGATTCTCAATCCCTAGCAAAATGGGGTTGCAAAGAAAATTTGTAATCTCCCTTGAAGGAAGTCTTAATAGAAATTCTAGTCATACAGACATGGAAGAAATCCCAGTCCATGAGTCATCTCCATTAGATGAGTAGAGGGAGGAGATTCGTGAGTCTTTAGTTGATCTCTTTGAGAGGTTCATAATACCTCAGATGAGCCACATCATTTATAAGGTGGATACCAAACATCACTGTTTGGAGGATGTCGAATGACATGTGGAAAGTGTTTCTCAGCTGGAAGTCAATTACAATTTCCAATTGGATATATAAAATATCAAGATCTCAGAAAACCCTGTTCTCTATAACAGGTAGGTATACATCAAGAGGAAGGTTAACCATTTCTGGAACAAAATGAAGTCTACACTATTAAGTAGACAAGATTATTGATGTGTTGACTAAGCCTATGTTTAAGTCTAAGCACTTTCGAGACAAGCTTACTGTTGTTGAGAATGAATCTCTTATTGAGAGGGAGTGTTAAAGTTTGTGCAGCTGTGAGACCCATTCTCATAGAGGATGGTACCCTAGTCAGTTGAATAGGATATAGTAAGACCCTAGAAGGTACCCTAGGGCTCCCAGTAGTATCTTGGGGTTCTTGGTCTAGGACTAAGCAGGTTGATGCCATGGTAAAGCCCCTAGCATGTGGCTAGGGTCCCTATGTACCTCGAGGGTATTCTGGTCTAGGACCAAGGACACAATGTCCAAGTAGATCATGCAGATAGAGGCAGAGACATATTCTGGTATGGAACCAAGGATGCAATGTCCAAGAAAGTCCTGCAGGGGGTTGATCAACTTTCGGTGTGAAACTGAAACTTAGCTTAGTACTGACAAGCATTCTGCGAGAGAATGGAGGACCCATTCAGGTTCCAAGGATTGATCAAATTGATTTAGTGTGAGTCTAAAATTCAGCTTAAGGCTGAAATCCATTCATTAAGAATGGAAGATAATTATGTCCCCTCTTGTAATCGATTATTGCTAGGTTTCTTCTCAAGGGAATGGTCACCCCTTGACGATGTCTCTAGTACCTAACCCTTAGGATCAGTGTTAAGGACAAAAGGATTGTACCATCCATTTGGATATTCCCCTTATACACTGATGACAAAAGTATATATAAAACATTGTACCTTGAAGAGAGAGAAAAGTTCAAAGTCTTTGGTCCTCTAATTGAATGATTGTCCACCCTTATGGTTCACCTTGATCTTGTGGTTGTTGACTCTGGGTCCTATTCTTACTTGGTCCTAGCACTCTCACTTATGTGCACCTTTGTTTATGATGACTCCTACTTTATGGATTTTATTTGGTATACAATACTAAGTGTATTTACCTTATGATTTTAGTAAAGGACCATTGGACCACTTATTGTTTATGATTTTATTAATTAAATCGTTGGACCTATTACCTTTACTTCTTGACCATTTTATTTTTGGTTTTATTTTTTACCACTTTATCCAATCCTAAGCCTTATCTTTAATTTATGGTCTTATTAATAAAACATTTATGGTTTTATTAATAAAGACCCTTGGTACATTTAATTTATCTTATCACCTTTGACCTTTGATTTTACCTTAACTTTTTTTATTAAAACTTTGGACCATTTTTTTTACTTTGTCTAAACCTTAAAAATTAAAGTTTTAAGAAAGCATGAGTGTATCGAATATTTACTTGGACTGCACCAATCATACCTCATCCATAGACATAATCCTCCATACATTGGGCTCTCTTTGTTTGCATGCCTTCGTGACGTCTTTCGACTACATGAAATATATTCAGCGTAGCTGACTCCTTCACTCCTGTAAATCTACGGCTACTTTAAGTCTCATCTTAGGTTTATGCTCTACATTTTTCTTCTTTGTGATCTATGCTCTTTCACTGGTCTCGGTTTATTTCTCTATGGTTTTCACCCTCCATGATATCTTCTTGGGTATTTGTCTCCGCAATCTTGTTTTATGGGTGACCTCTGTGATTTGTTGGACTGAGTTTTACCTCTGCGTTTTTTAGATGAGTCTTATCTCTGCAATTTGTTGGATTGAGTTTTACCTCTGCGTTTTTGAGCTGAGTCTTACCTCTACTATTTGTTGGACTGATTTTTACCTCTGTAATTTTGAGCTAAGTCTTACCTCTGCGATTTGTTGGACTGAGTTTTACCTCTCTGTTTTTGAGCTAAGTCTTACCTCCACGATTTTTTTACCTCTGTGATTAATCTCTGTGGATGATTTCTTGGTATCTTCACAGGTTTATGTTCAGAAAATTCTATCCATCGTGATATCTTCTCTCTGCTTGATATTCTTCATAGGTTTTTCCTCATGGTTTTATCTCTGTCTGATTGCTTATGGGTTTACCTTCATGATTTGTATCTACAGTTTATCTCAGCATGAGTTCTTATGGGTTTAACTCTGTGTGATGGGTTCCTTTCCCTGAGTGACCATGAGGTTATCCTTCAAGTGTGGACAGTGGTTTTCTCAACATGACTGTCAAAGAGTATGATTTTTCTCAGTATGACTAAGTGTCTCATGTGCTAAGTGACCGTGTCCCCTTAGCATGAATGTTATGGGTATGTCTAAATTGCTTAAGCCTTTTATTTTGATTGAAACCTCTCTTCCTGTTGACTAAGAATCTGAGGTCTATTTTTGTCTTCTTTAAAACTCTCTCTCAAGGTACGTATATAGTTTACCCAGTTTGACTTGTCCCTTTGAAGAAAATATCAAACTCAGAGATATCTGAGTATAAAGTGGATCCAACAATGGTATGATTTGTTAACACTGTATCTATTTTTTATGTACATGATATTTGAAGTGAAACATCTCAATGATCAACTTCAACACAGTGACCAGTATAGTGTTAAAATTAACGCAGTGACCAACAAAGCGTTGAGTTGAAAGAGATGAAAATTATGTTCTTTCTTTATTACAGTTTAAATTTTATTAGCAACACTATTCTGAATCTGAATTTACATGTTCATGCACTTATGTTTATTAATTTTATTAGAACTTCACTAACGCTTAAATTTCAACACTTCCAACCACATGGTTTCCTCCAAAGAATCATTCAATTCTATGGATCTCTCTGGAGGGACAACCATACATATGGGAGATGATTTACAAATCTGAGTTTTCAGGAAAGGTTCCATTAAAATTGAGCATGGAGAGTTCCAGAATGTGCTATATGTTCCCTCCCTAGTAGAAAACCTATTGTTTGTGTACCAAATGACACATACTGGCTCTCCTCACATTTGATCTTGACAAAGTGGAGATCTCAGAAGTCTCTACTGGAAATATGATAGTGAAAGGAGTTGTTAATCATGCCTTCAAGGAATATGAGTTTTATCACTTTCATCCTAATTTGTATTCGATTTCCTTATTGACTCATACCAATAACAAAATAAAGCTATGGAATGAAATATTTGGCCACCTAAACTTTAAGTATCTCCAGAAGCTACACATTGAAAACATGGTTGAGGGATTTCCATTGATCAAATATTATGAAGGAGTGTGTACTGCTTGGTTGGTAGGGAAGAATCCATAGAAAATATATGAGGTTGGGAAGGCAAGTAGAGCTACCTCCACATTAGATCTAATTCATAGTGATATCTCTGGACCGATACCTAAAACATCTATGTATGGATCCATATATTTTATGACCTTCATTGACAATTGTTCAAGGTATTGTTTGGTATACTTTCTGAAGCAGAAGTCTGAGGTATTTGAGACCTTCAAAATATTCAAAGGCTCGGCTGAGAACACTCTTGAAAAGAATATCAAAGAATGTATATATAATGATGGAGGTGAGCATGTCAAAAGAGAATTCCAACAACTTTGTGCATCAAAAATCATTCAAATTCAACACTCAATCCCGTACACACCACAACATTATGGTGTAGCTGAGAGGAAGAACAAATACTTGAAAGAGATGGCTACATTCCTTCTAGAAGCAAGAAATATTCCTCCTTATCTGTGGGTTTAGGTAGTCAATTATACTTTGTATATCTAGAATAGAGTGCCTCACAAGTCAGTGATTGGACCTACTCATTTCGAAGCATTGATGGGAAAAAATCCCAATGTCTCACATCTAAGAGTTTTTGGATCCAAGGCTTGGGCCATAACTCCTATTGTCAAGAGGAAAGCCTTCCAATCCTAGAGTAGAAAATACATACTGCTAGGATATGAAAATGATTCTGAGGCATACAAACTGATGGACCTTGCAACCAAAACGTGCTTCATAGAGCGCAGTGTGAAATTTGAAGAAGATTAGGTACATGATCCACAATAAACATAATCAGAAGAAGGTATAATTTCTCATCCATTTCGAGTTGTAGATGATGAAATATTGAATAATGTTTCAGAGTCAAAAGACGAGGATCAATATGATCATGAAATTGATACTTATATTGAATCTTAAAGAGATCCAGATTCAGATCCAACACCTACTCCCAATCAGAGGCCTAAATGGGTCGAAAATATCATTGAAGCAACTGGGAATATTAGTGGGGATCCATATGGTAGGAGAAGAACAAGGCCACAGTATCAGAATGAACTTGTTGCACTCTCCCATTCGGATTGACTTCTCCTAGATAGGTGTTTGATGATGATGGGTTCAGATCTTCAATCATTCAAAGAGGCTTGCCATGATCCAAGATGACAGGAAGCTATGGATTATGAGTTTGGTTCGCTACATGACAACAAAACCTGGAAGCTTGTCACTTTTCCTCCTAGGAGGAAATTATTTCAATGAAAATGGATATACAAGACCAAACTAGTAGCTAATGGAACCACAACTAGGTACAAGGATTGTTTGGTGGAAAAGGGGTACTCACAAGTCCAAGGGATGGACTATAATGAGACATTCGCTCCTTTTGCAAGATTGGAATATATAAGACTAGTTTTGTCCATTGCATCTTTACAGAGGTGGGAGGTACATCACATTGATGTGAAGAGTGCCTTCCTCCACGGTGACCTTTAAGAGGAGATCTATATGATACAACCTAAGGGGCACATTGAACATTCATACTTAGTGTAATAAACATAATTTTTTATTACAATGGTTAATTAATATCAAATTATTATTTTACTAATAGGTTAATTAATTATTAATTATTATTTATTATAGGGCATGTCTATTTATTAATATACATGACTATTATCCTATCAACCATATTTAACATGGAAGACTATCTCTGTAACTCATCCATTCAATTATCAAATATATATAGAAATAGTAAAGAAATAGGATAATTAACAAGTTAGACAAAAACTCATCAAACAATATCAGTAAAATAGGAGACCGACAGTACTAGTTCAGGGATTTTTTATACTTAGATATTTTTCAAATCGGACCTTTCCTTTTGAAGGACAAGTCACTAAGGACTAGTAGGAATAGCTTAGAGAGAAAAAATAGGTTTTAGTAGGGTAAGGTTATACTAATACATTACTCAATTTTCTTAAATAAAACAATCCATCAATGAGAATAAAAACTTCAAACTCCTATTGCAATGATAGTCTTGGGGCAGTGACATCTTTCATGCATAGTTGTAGCAGTTTCAAGGATTAGGGAATCTTCCAAACATGTTGAATAGGTCATAGCCTAATATAGTAGGATAAACATAGTCAATATAGCATTAACAGGCTCAAGAAATATTACAACCCAATATTAGAAGACCATAGGAAGTTATGGTATCCCAAGCACTTGTAACAAGAGTCATGACATAGATCTAGCAGTCAGCAAGGATCAAGACACAGATCTAGCATCCCACAAGGATCAAGACACATATCTATTAGCTAGTAACATGTCACGGGTCAATCCAATCACCCAATAGCAGGTAACGTATCATTCCAAGCAACCCTAAACAATCCATGGCTAAGCTAGGAAGCCCTAAAATAGGTCATGGTTCACTCCTCCTGATCACGGTCCAGTCGGGCACCATCAAATAGGTATAGGAAGCCTTGAATTCTCCCCATGTTCCCATTATAGGTTGGTTTGTGCTTACAAAGTGCTATGTTTGCATCTATCTCTAGGTGGGGGCCTAGTCATCCATGTGTACCTTTACTATCAGATGTTTTTTAACATCTATGCGTTTACACTAGGTCTTGAAGTAGTCTTCCATATTGCGAAGCTGGGAATCTAGATTGTCAATATTTTTAACTTTGTTAATTTTGGGGATGGAATGATTTGTGTTCAACTTGAAGGACCAATGGAAAATTGGGATTCCTATAGGTGTGTTAGGTTGTTGAAGAGGCACATGGTGTTGCAAGGTCTAATGTTGTGGTAGCAATAAAAAAGAACATAGTGAACATATTTTGAATCATGTGGACATGTAATTAAACATGTTACTACCATTATCCATCAAGTTAATATAAGAAGAATTGGTTGTGATGAAGTTTTTTCTCTTACCTTTACTCTATCTAGTGTTGAGTGAGGGTGGATTCTTGAGATTCATTGAAGTGCATAGAAGAATTTCAAGGATCCATGGCATACATATATACATTTTGTTCCAGTTTGAGATCAAAAGTCCCAAAATTTCATAAAATAAATTGCAAAATACCAAATAAGATGATATAATTTATTGTCCAACAAATAACTGCAAAGGTATGTCAATGGGAATAAAAGAGTACAAGAAATATAGGTATAGCATGAGAGTGCAAAAGCAAGTCATAGAATGATATTGAAAGAAGGAAAACATAAAGAACTAAGTGTCTAGTGAATGATATCCTTGTTGGCATTGGAAATCTTACCTATGAGTGGATGATGGGGTCTATATATGCTACTTGTCATAGTTAACAGTAAGTGTGAAAATGATAATGTACTAGAAGATGATATCCTCCTTGTAGTGGTAGGGGATAACTAAAAGGACACACCTACAAGATCCCGAGGGGGATCACAAGAGTGAGGAATCCAAATTATATTACCATCCAAGGTTGTGGGAAAGAAACTTCATATGGAATAATAGTCGTGAAAAGAAGAACAACTTGCAATCATGAATTGCAAATAGGAAAGAAAACTACAATTGCAGGAAATTACAAACGGATTGGGGAAATGTAGGAATTTTGAGAGGTAACTTCGAGAAATAAAGAGATACATGTGTGTGAATGGTATACAAACAATAAATAAGTGTTTTGAAACACTTGTAAATCACCCAAACCAGTTGGGGTTGAGATTTCATAGGGTGTTTTGTGAAGGAAGACCAAAATTTCAAATGGTACGCAAACAAGAAATAAGTGTTTTAAAACACTCATAAATCACCCAAACCAGTTGGAGTTGAGATTTCACAGGGTGTTTTTGGAAAGGAGACAAAAATTGCAAAACTCTAAAATGAACAACGTAACAACAATGTGAAACAACTCACATACAAGAAAGGAAAATGAAGGGAAATTATGCAAACATAGGAGGATAATGTTTTTTGACCAATTTGTCTATTATTGCAATTATAAAATACATTTTAAGTGAGTGATCATATTTGACCAAATCACCTATGAAATATTTACAATGTAGGTAGAGTCTAAAACAAATAAAATACAAATATAATACATAATCAGACTAAGTTTACTAAGAACCATAATTTAAGTCTCATTCCAGTAAGCACACCCCATATTCAATTCATTCAAAGGGTAGAGTCCGTACCGGGTTCTATGATATTTTACCACACAAAGGTATAAGCCAACACCATAAGACCACATCATACAATCATTTGTGTTCCCAGTAGTTTAAATAACATGGATTTAGGTTGTTACTAGGTGATAACAGGGAGTGTTATTTAGTATTTTTTCTTGCACTATTTATTAACTTCAATTTATTTTTGGCCATTTTTTTAAGTTTGAACATGAAAGACAATTAAAGGAAAAAAAACCTTACTAATCAACATATTCACTTTCAATATTAGTGGAAAATGCACACCTTAATGGTTTGTAATTCTCTAATATGAATTATGCATACCCAACAAGGTCCTCTCTGAACTTTTTCTCCATGGTGCAGGTAGAGCCAAATAGGTATTTATCAGATATTTCTTCCTCGAGTGAGGGGAGTTGAGTAAGACTAGATTGAAGTGAGACATAAAGTAGGTCTACAAGGGTTATATCAACTAGATGTCAAAATATCAGAGGAAAATTCCATAAATGCATGGGATTTTTTCTCACTGAAGGGGGTTCCCGTTCCTATGATGATGAGAAAATAGGCGACATCGAGGTGCAAAAATCTAGTGAAAAAATGGGTACGCAAGTATATTCATCAACTAAACAAATTTTTTTTTGTGAAAGAGAGGATATGTCGAATTGCACCATCGTCATTACATGGTTTGGGGTTGTTTTGCATGGATGGCATAAAGGTCGGTTACGATAGATGTGCAGAATTGATGGAGTATGTTGGACCCTGTTACAAATACAAATATTGGATGTTCCTAGTCCAATATACATGAAGTATGCACATATATGGATTGTTAAAAAATTACTTACAGCTGAAAAAAAAAGATCAAAATAAAGGAGCAACGTTGTCCATTGACACAAGGCCAAAAGCCACAAAGCATATTATGGGTTTATAAACAATACACAACTAGTGTCTAAAATTAAGCAACCCAATTGCATATTTTAGGGGCATGAAGGAAACCATGTATTTCTATGTGCCATTGAATTAATAGCTGCAGTGGAAGAGTTACTTATTAATTAGAATTTGAATAGACTAGATACAAAGACAATTACTATGGGAGTGGTACACCTAACACTTTACCCAACCTTTAATTAGTTGATTCAACGTCTTAGGGATTTTTCGTTAGTCAACTGTTATAATTTTGTTTAAATTTTCTATATATACTTTGTAGGGTAGTGATCAAGGAACCTCCCCAGCAGCTGGTTAGAGGAGTACAACTTCCTCAAGGAATCAAGTATACATCTTAGTAATGGTACAAATATCATTTGAATTTTTTTAAATTTTTTTTTATGAGTATATTCATTTTGTTTATATAATGTTATTTGTATATTTGTTGCAGAGTGTTGATAGGGGAAACCACCTAGTTTTTGATCAGACTATGGAATCCTCGAGGAAATATGTATACTCGATTGTAAATGTACAACTTAAATACGTAAAAATGTTTTCTTATTATGTTGTTATCGTGAGTATTTTGGTTTCATTTGGATAATTATTTCTATGTTTTTGAAGCAGCGTGTTGTAAGGGGCACCTCCATAGTAGTAGATGATACAAGACCTCCCTCAGGGAAACATGTATACATCGATGCAATTGTACAAATTAAATATGAACAAAAAGTATTTTTGTTGTGTTTTTTCATGAGTATATTCGATTCGTTCAGATACTATTATATATATACTTGTTGTAGAGTGTTGACCAGGGAAATCACCCGGATGTTGATAAAAAGACAACAGTCTCGGGGAAAAACATATACCTATTTGTAATTGTATATTTTAAATACATAAAAATGGTTTCTTATAATATTGTTAACGTAAGTATTTTAGTTTCTTTAGATAAAGTTTTCTATGTTTTTGATGTAGGGTGCTGTAAGGGGCACCTCCCTATTAGTAGATCGGGGGAGGTACCCTATAACCATTAATTCGATGAGTAGACGACCCGCAAGGTAACATGTATAAATAATTGGAATTGTACAAATATAATATGGAGCACAACGTTTTTTTTTTTATCTTTTTCATGTGTACATTGGTTTCTTTCTGATAATGTTTTCTATGTCTTTTTTGTAGAGGGTGGTCGGGGAAAGTCCCGAGCTGTGGATCAGACTAAACCAACATCAAGGAATCAAGTAAACATAATTATAATTTTATGAATACATCATGATCGATATGTTTTGTTAATATACACTCTTGCTCGCTCTATTGCTTTCATGTGAGTAATGTTTTATATATTTTTGTTGCATACTACTGATTCAGCTTATGAAAGACAATCAAAGAAATCAATAGCTTTAGATGTGGATGAGTTGACGCATGATGGTAGAATTGGTTCTTCTCTAGGTCTAATTAAGATGATAAAGAAGGCCTTGAAAACAATTAATGAGATATCCTTCGTCTGTTATTCATTGTGCCGCAGACATATGAGATTAAGGCCAAGGTTTATGTTTTAGTAAAGAGATCGCATGCATTGCAAGTAAGTTGCAGAATCTTGAATCATAATATAAATTAATTTAGTACTTTCTAATTTTTACTTGTATATGATGGTGAACTTTTAAAATATGGTTTGTATTTATAGGATTTTTTGCGACCACACACTAGTGGTCAAGGAAGTGTTGGCCCTAGTGATGCTCGTGGAGAGTTGTCACATGAGAACATGACTAAACATACATCTCATGTGCCACTGTTTTCAACTGAACAATCAACAACAAATTCTGTGACACCCTCGATTCTAACTGTGAGTGTACCAACTAGTGACCAATGCACACCAGATCATGCAGAAGAAGGGGTCGATGCATAACATGCTAGTATTGATATTGCTGAAGCAACATTTTCTGGATCTTCCTGTGTCACTAGCATAGGTACAATATAAATAACATTATTTGTGGATGAAGAGATCGTTCCAATAAAGATAGATAGGATCCTAGGTAATTATTATGCATTGTTAAAGTTAGTGTTTATAGTTTGATTGTAATATACCAATAAAACATTGTTTTTCTACTAATGGTGGTATGATTGTTTTGTGGGAAATGGCGTTGTTTATAAACATATAAATTAGTTTTCCTTGGATATATTTGGGCCGACCATCCGCAGAAGCTGGGTTAAACAAATTAAAAATTTAAAAGTTGAGCTCACTAATTGGTTGGTTGGCATGTGTAGAAATGAGACCTTTAATAGAGTCGCGGTCCTGAAGAAGGCTGGAAAACATATGAATATTTGTTAGAATAATAAACCCATAGTATTTACCCACTTAGACATTATTCCATTTATTTTGTCTTATTTGCCTAGTCCATGAGTCCCACCATGTGCAAGTTGCTAATTGCCTA
>LPNX010104307.1:89008-107276 GCA_001517045.1 Pseudotsuga menziesii
CAGTAGCTGCATTAACAACTCCTCTGTACTCAGCTTCTGTAGATGAGAGTGCAATGATACTCTGTTTCTTGCTTGACCAGATGATTGGCCCTTCTGCAAGCATGAACACATACCCTAAAGTGGACTTTCTGTCTGTGCTATCACCTGCCCAATCATTGTCAGTAAATCCAATCAAATCAAGATCAGATTTTTCCTTATAGAAGATCCCATGTGTCCTTGTTCCCTGAACAAAGTTAAGGATCCTTTTGGCTGCTTTCCAATGGATCTCATGAGGATGATCCATGAATCTAGAAGCCACACTTATTGCATAACAAATATCAGGTCTATTATGTGTCAAATACAATAAATATCCAATCAATTGTCTATACAGTGTATTGTTTACCATCGGTGGAGAATCATCTTCCTCCAGCTTCACTCCTGAAAGGAAAGGAGTTTTGCTTGCTTTTCAATCTTGCATTCTGAATTTGATCAGAAAATCCAAGACATAATTGGACTAGTGCACCTTTATTCCAGCTTTGGATTGAGAGATCTCAAGCCCCAGAAATTGACTTAAGAGCCCCAAATTTGTCATGGAGAAGGCTTGGTTCATAGCTCCTTTTAAGGAAGGAATCTCAGCTTGTGAGTTTCCTGTAATGAGGAGGTCATCAACATATAACACAATGATAATTAATGAACCATTAACACACTTCAAATACACATTTGGATCTGATTTGCACCGAACAAAATTCAGAGATAGCAAGAAGCTATCTATCTTGGCATACCAAGCCCTAGGGGCTTACTTTAGCCCATACAATGACTTTCTCAACCTGCACACAAGAGAAGGGTTAGTAGAAAAACCTTGAGGCTGCTGCATATATATATCCTTAGTGAGATCTCCATTCAAGAAGGCACACTTTACATCCATGTGATGTACCTCCCATTGCCTTGAGGCTGCAATGGCTAGAGCTAGCCTGATGGAATCCATCTTTTCCACTGGGGCAAAGGTCTCATTGTAATCGATGCCATGAAACTATGAGTAGCCTTTAGCTACCAATATATCCTTGTACTTCAGTGGTGAACCATCAGCAGCAAACTTGGTCTTATAGACCCACTTACACTGGACTAACTTTCTTCCAGGAGGAAGATCCACTAGCTCCCATGTGTTGCTCTTCTGGAGTGAGCTGAACTCCTCCTTCATGGTAGATTTCCATCTTGGATCTCCTACTTCTTCTTCATATGTTGGAGGATCAGACTCCACCATCAAATAGCATTTTTCAGTAAACATAGGATCCTTCATGCACATAGCACTCTCAAATTGAGATCTAGTCCTCCTTGGGTCATTGGGATCCCCAGCTAGCTCACCTGCTGCATGTAGTGTCTTGGCTGCCCATTTAGGCCTTGTGGGGATGTTTGGGTCTGCAATAAACTCATCTCTATCAGACAAATCAGAATCAGCATGTTCAACAAACTCTTTACTTACTTCTTGAGGTTCAGGTGGTGAAGAGGCTTCACCAACTTCCACTTCTGCAAGGGGTTCTTATTCAAACTGAACATACCTTTCAATGAAGGCTTTGTTTGTGCTCAAGTTTATCAACTTGTACCCTTTTGAATCTTCAGAGTATCCCACAAAAATACACTCTTGTATTTGGGGCTGCAAAGCCTTCCTCTTCTCTGTCGGGATTCTAGCCCATGCCTTTGAGCCAAAAATCCTGAAATGGGTCACATCTGGCTTGTGCCCACTCCATGCTTCGAAAGGAGTCATAACATCAAGATTTTTGTGAGGCACCCTATTCTGGATATAGGTTGCACAGTTGATAGCTTTGGCCCAGTACTTTGGTGGCAAATGTTTGGCCTCCATCATGCATGTTGCCATCTCCTTCAGTGATCTATTCTTCCTCTCAGCAACACCATTTTGCTGTGGTGTGTAAGGGATAGAATGATGCATCTGAATACCTACATCTGCACAATAGTTAATAAAATCAGACTTGAAATACTCACCACCATTGTCAGATCTGAGGACCTTGAGTTTCCTTCCACACTGGTTTTCAACCAAAGCCTTAAAGAGTTTGAATAGGCCAAAAACTTCAGACTTGTGTTTCATGAAGTGAACCCAACAATACCTGGAAAAATCATCAGAAAAAGCAGATAGGCACCTAGGAGGCCAGGAATAAAGCAGATTTGATTCCTAAGGATTTCCCAAGCACTACATGAGTCAAATATGGCAAGTTTGACCTCTATGGATAGGCAATTAGCAACTTGCACATGGTGGGACTCATGGACTAGGCAAATAAGACAAAAATAAATGAATTAATGTCTAAGTGGGTAATACTATGGGTTGATTATTCTAACACTTTGAAATTTATTAATGTTAAACAAATTAACAAATATGAAGATGGATAAATCTGATTCTATAACAAAGCCTTCCTAGAATGAGTTTGTGGTGATTGATACTGAAATTAAAGACCTAGTGTTATTTCCATTTCGTTCAATAGCTTCCTTGATTCACATTGGATTTTAATAAACATAATTTTGCATATCTTCTTGACATGATATTCCAACATTCGAATAAGTTGTAGGTTTGTTGATCAAGCAAGAAGAGAGGTTAAATAAGAATGAGAATGAAGTTCCATCTAGAGTATTCATAAGAAGTTGCGGAGGAAGATGTTGAGATAGAGGTTGTGATAAAGGAAGGAGTGATAGGAAACAATATTAGAGAATTAATTCAGAGTTTCAAAGGTAATTATCAAAGTACCAAATCCAAATTTTGCAATTATTGTGTCTGAAATAATCATAATGGTCATATTTCCCACACTTGACACATTGTAGCAAAGGCTTAAATGTTAAGTTGTTTGGCTCATTGGGTTTAGAATGACCTTGTGTGGGAGCATTTTTGGGGATTATATAGTTTATGTTAAATAGATTCCATAGATTGTTTATTTCAATTCATGACTATATTTTAGAAATTTTCATTTCAATAATTATAGAAGCAACATATATCATACTTTCATGGTTACGCAGTTCCTCAATGACTCCCCTTATCATTGCCAAATTTTAGCATCTTGTCTAGGAGATATCCATTATGTACATTATTATGTTATACAAGCACAAGTTATCTCCTTATATTTACCAAGTAATTGATGTATTTGTGCTTTACCCTCCGTCACTTGTAGTTACAGTGCACAAGTATGGATTGTTGTATATTTCCCTATTGAATTGATTTGTTTATACATTTTTAAACAAAAATGCTACTTTTATGTGTCCATATTAAAATTCCACACATCGAATCAAAATCATGATAAAAAACCATGTATAAACGAATACGTCTTCTTGTGTTGTAGCTTGGCATTAATCATCCAATCAACCTTTTAATTCGTTTATATTATTGCAATATCTCAATGAATTTGATTTGAATAGACCGAGTCAATTGTTTAAATTCTAGGTTGAATTATTTTAGTCATACTCATTGTGGATATTTGATAAGAAATGCGAACAAATTTCATAAGAAGCAACCTAGTTTTTTTTGTTATACCAAAATAAAGTGGCTCCTTTTGGGGTAGCCACAAATTATTTTAGTCTTTGGGTTTCATCAGTAAAATTTTTACTTAAACTATAGATCACAACTTGATATATGCAACCCTCCATCAATGGTACCATGAAATGTTGTTAGATTCATCGAGCTAACTTTGGGAGAAGTGGTAGTTCTATGAAGATGAGAAGTATCCATGCTAGATGTTATTGGTGGAGATGGAGGAGGAGGCTACAGAAGAAAATGAACTTGATCTAGATATGTGGAGGGATGAAAGGCAAGTTGAATCAACATTACATGGGTATGCTTTAGTTGAATTCAATAGTTTAAATTTAAGGATTATTAGGAATAGAAGGATTATGTGGTAATTATTGTCTAGGTTATTGAATTTATGTGCATAAACATGTAGAGCTATTGTTGGTCCACATCTATTTTAATTTAGGCATGTGTTTCATTTTCAATACTATCATTTAGGATTTATACATTTAGACATAAATTAGGCCTAAGTTGCATTAAGTGCATTCATTTCTTTATGTTTGTCACTTGAGGACATTTAGATATCTATGTCTTTCTTTCTTGAATTAATTTCAAAGAAAATTGAAAAAGATGGATATATTTATTGGCTTTTTGTGCAAAACTACTGTGACGAATGTAAACCTTTTGTTGAAAATAATGTTCCTTCTGATGAATATTGTTGAATTATGCAAGAATATGGAGCATGGGCTGGTCATTTAAAACTTCAAGAAATATCCTTTATTACCCAAACACACATTCACATTCACCAGGTATTTTCATTATTTGCTTGCATATAGTTTTTGAAAATTTGAATTTGGTGCTATGTTAAACTAATGTTTTCTATACTAATTTCTTATTGAAGATAAATGTTTACTTTACAATTGAAAAGGATAAAAAATTATGAGTTGTTAATTGGTGTGATGTAATCGATTACTTGTGGTGTTGGTTTTCAAGAAAGTATGGACTGCAACAGTCTCTATTAACATGATATTGTTTTTATATTCTTCAACATATGTCAACTCAATGGAACATATGCAAATTTAATAGAGTAGGGAGTAGGTAGGCATACCGTCCATTTGTGAGTGTCATTGATTCTCCTTGTTCTGTAAAAAAGTTTCCTGCTTTCTTACAACATAGAAAATAATGTTTGATTCCCAAGGTTCCTTTATCCATTGAATGTTTTTAGTCTTGGAATGTTTGTAACTTATTTTACATATTGGGTATGTAGGAAGACTGTAATGGGTGGTGCATACAAATGGGCACCCAAAAATTTGAAATTATTATCAAGGATTTCTTCTTTGTAGTCTTTTAGAGTATAAATTGAATGGATCCAACAAATGGGTGTTACCACCTAAGTTGTAGTTAGTGGTTTTTTATCAAGTGAGCCTGGTGAACCGGATAAATATTTTTTGTTCGGACTTCAGAAGACCTTCGGAAGTGCTTCTAGGAAGTGCTTGTTATACTATACCACATGTTCATACCCCCTTGGGGGAGTTGTAATAAATGTTCTAGCATGATAGTGTCTGTAAAAGACTCGGTCTCTTAGACTTTATTTGTCAATCCAATCATCCTAGGGTGTTTTTTCCCTTGGTTATTATTGGTTGTTGAATAAACGACTAATAATTTCTGAGTTTTTCACTTAATACCTTTAAAGTTGGGGTGGTCGGCTTGGCATTTAGGCCTATTGAGGTTATTGGAGTCTATCTGTCAATGTATAAACATGCTAGGAATCATGGTCGAGTCATATGAACTTGTCTAAGTCCCCCTAGGTTTTTTAATTTTTAAAATTTTTTCAGTGTTTTTTATTAAAATTTATTTTTTCCAAAACTTAGGCTATTTTTTAATAGTTTAATTGGAAAAATTGGTTTTGTAATAAAAGTGGGACCAATAATCAGTTTTAGTCATGTAGGTTCTCATTTTCAATCTAAGAGAACCCAGTAAACCTATACACCTAATATTTCCTAGTTTGAGTGATTTTCCATCACTCAAGTCAGAAAGCCCCAAAAAATAATTATTGATTATTTTAATTAATAAATTGATGAATAATGTAGCAAATCCAAAATCCTAGATGAATGGATTCTCAACTGATTTGATTGAAATCAATCTCATCGGAACCAGATTGACTGGATCTGACAAATCCTTGACTGAAGGAGGTGATCTGGGTGGATCCAGAGTTGAACTTCAGCATCCTTTATGGGTAATTATGCCCTCTCTCTCTCCTCCACACGTGTGGGCTCTTCTGGGAGCTCTGTGGTTGATGATTCACTCAGCAGGTTGATGTGTCAGCTCAATCAGCCCCCCAATAGACATTCAGACTTAGTAGAAGCTCAGTTCAGCTTCAGATTAGGCATTGATGGAATCTCCTTCACCTACAATGGTCTATCTCTTTGGGATTTGCGCCCCCTTTTGGCTGGGGTTTCAATTTTGTTTATAAATAAAGCATGGATTCCTCCTTTTTGAGTTAGTAAGAGTTGGATTGAGGAGCTATTTGTATTGTAATACTGTGTAATATCTTTTGCTATTGGAATAAAGTGAATCTTTGGAGGCAATATGGTGTCATGTCATTATATGTGTGGATGAGCATTGCCATGTTTTACTGAGGTAAACTGTATCTATGTTCATAATTTGTTGATTGTTTGTGGATTCATTGCTAAGATTGATAATAAGTTTATTATAATCTTGATAGGAAAGGAGTTTGTTAATAAGTTTACAGGCCATCTCTTTCTTTTTTGATGCATGTTTAGAGATCTAGATTCATCATGTTTTATAATTTTATATGCATGTAATTATGAAATCTCTATGTATGTATTAATCGGATCTCACAAGTATTTTGGCAAGTCTTTGGATTCAGTTGCAAGATTCCTAGGTTGGAGAGGATGCTAATCTAGTTTGATTATTCACTCTCTCCAAAACCATTCAAAGGCATAGTCCCTTGACATTCCACCAGAAAGCTCCACGGTTGATCTTCAAGGCTTCCAACAACAAATGCTCTTCTTTTCCTCTTCCTCCTTCAATTTTTTCTAAAATCAGTCCAGTTACTTGTTTGCAGCTTTAAAATTGTTTATATATATAAATTTCAGAGTTTATTTTACATATATATTGCTGCCTTAAATATCCTAAACTATATCTCATTCCTAAAAGAAAATTTACAAGCATTCTAGATCTAGTTTTAGGGAAAATTGTCATTTTTCAAGGTAGTGAAAGTAGATCTAAAGCTTGTTGAATGCATGGTTGTTTCCTTAGAATATAAAAATTTATATTCAACAATTTAAGTGCTTCATATTGGATTCCCCCAAAGCAGGCCAAGATCCCAAGGAAAGCTTGCTTTCCTTGGTTCCTTTTCCGCTTCTTTAAAAACTAGTTTTAACTTAGAATTTTTGGGTAAAACGTTTGTTCATCCAAAAGTACTTTCAAATTAATTTTGGGCATATTTAACTGTGATAATCTTGCTGGGTTTTAGTAGGTGTAACATAAAATAGGAGGAGGAACTTTCCATAAAGCATTTTTGGACCATTCGAAACCCCCCAAGGGGTCTCTGTCTTCCCAAAATTTCAAATTTTTGCAATTTGTAAACCTTTGGTCTCATTCCATATAAGGACCAGGTGAATTAATTTCAGTTTTCTGATATTGTAATTTCCGCTAATAAAAATAAAAATCTTTTCGAATAGGCTCTTTCGAGCCTATTCACCACCCCCTTTGAAGGGATTCACGTCCATGTTCTTTTTTACATTGTTTCACCTTGTTTCTGTTCTAGTTTAGTATTGACATGTAGGATTCTATAATTTGATAATATTTCACATTATTCCATATTTTCAATTCAAAAGTAATCATACTACTTACCCCACAACTTCCTGACTGACCCGCAAGGGGAAAAAGATGCGTGGTAGGACTAATTAGAAAACCGATGTTGTGTATCTCTGATTCCATTTTCATTAATTGTTTTGATAATCATAATAAAATCAACCCCTCCTTGATTCCCTGATTGAGGTCCACTTGGACCGAAAGAGGTTCCTGGAGGGTTTTCTTTTTGATAAGAACACCTCTTTTAAAATTTACTAAAAATAACAAAGACTCTAGTGTGTATGCTATGTAATTGGGTATGGTTTGTACGATCATTCAAGCTACATCAAAAGCACTTGAGTGACTAGATTAATTAGTCTTCACCTCCCAAATTGACAAACCATCAGGAAAAAATCCAACGCCTCAAACGAACTGTAAACAGTGGCAAAATACCCAAAGGAGTGGGAACAACTAGAAAGTGACCTCGAGGTGCCGATCTTTGTCACACCTTGATGGGTGTGTTATTAACAATAGTCTCTGAGACTCTGTTACATCCCACAAACACCTTGTGGGTAGCCGTGAATGTTCACTTTTGGACATACTCCAAGTACCCCTCGGGTATATATGGAGTCCCCTTTTCACCTAAATTAATTCATTCACATTCCACATTAATTTAAAATCTACCAAGAGACATTTGCAAAACATTCTTTCAAGCGCATGAAAGCACATTATTTTCTCTGTTGACTCCATTTAAGGAACTGGTGACTTACTTTGATCAATTATTTTGATTATATATATATATATATATTGAGTGTAATTACTTTGCTTATATGCTTTAAATATTGCATCTTGTTATCTTTTGTTTCCACTGGTTAATTTCCAAAACTCCTAATTAATATAACACCATCACACTAAGTAATTAACCTTAGTAATTTAATAGGGTCTACCCCCCTTGGCTTCGTTAGGAGTTAGCCTAAACGGAAGAGTCATGAACAAGGTGACAGCCTTGACTCGAGACTTGCCCCCAAGGACACACCGAGTGACTTGAAGATTTTTGCCACGCAACCCAGGTGTGTGACAGGTGGCAACAATGGGCACCTGACAAGAAGAAAATAACCATCATGTCTTTCTCTTCTTAGTCTATGAAAGTATACTTATAAGGTTTTCATTGTTTTATATTCAAGCTTCCTTCTTGTTGGCATGATGTGTTATTTGTCTCTTTGCAATTCTATTTCGTATATTTATTTTCTTGCATGTTTGAAATGGTGTGTAATTGTGATTATTTTGTATTTTGATTTCTTGTAGATGTCTTTGGAATCCCCAAATTTTTACTTTAATGTAATATTTGAAATTTTAATTTGAAACTTGTTTTGTTTTAATTAATTCACTTGACTTTTTGACGCCATATCATGAAAGATAACCTTGTTATCTTTTCATTCTATAAAGGATTGTTGTCAATTGCCACACCTATATATTAACCATATGCTATACAAATTTAGTGTGTGCATGAGATAAGGATGTAATATTTCTTTGATGTTCCCCATTAATTCCCCTATAACTAATTATTGAAACATTCTTAGCATTGGTAACTTTCAGACAATTGTTTTAATTGCCCAAGTGATTAAACATCGTTTTACTAAATTTTTTTATGACTTGTTGGCACCTTCATTTTAAATATCCTTTAAATTATTGATGTACCATTCCTCTTTATAATGTGTTTAATGCCAACGCTCATCATGTGTCTAATTGGGCCTTGGGATTGGAGTTAGTTTGCTACAAAAAATTGTTGGGATCTAGTTATAGGGTTTTATCTTCACTCAACATTGAGGAGTGGATATTAATCAGGCTAAATATTGACATCAGTTTTCTAAGAATGTATCCTTCACTACTTTTATCACCAATGAGGTACCATAGGTCATTGTTGCAACCTGTGGTATTTTATCTTCTTCTCTTTTGTTTCTCAAGCAGGTTGTTATCTTTGATCACATCTAGCATAAAAGTATTGTTAAGTGGTTAATGTTTTGTATTTCTTGGAACATTCTTCAAATCCAACTTTAGTGTGTAAGAACTGCATGATGGCTATTGTATTTTTTTCCCTAGGGATGATCTAATGATCTTACTTTTTGGTTATTGTCAATTGCATCCCCTCTTCTTTATAGGATGCAAACACTTGGTAGATCACACCTTTATGGACTTCCATGTCCCTCTACAGACTCCTTGGACCCCCCTTACTCAAGTTATATTTTGATTAACCAAGAAAGTCCCTTAAAAACACATGTTTATGTGTATACATGACATTTAATCCAATAACCACATGTACATGCATATTGTGAGCCAATACCAGTGTACATCGAGAAATGTGCATAATATTTTTTTTTTGGAGTTTTCCTCATTGAGTCCCGAATAACTTGATGCTTGGCCTTCCATATGCCTGGAAAATGCTCAGAATTGACCCTCCATTGCCTATTGGAGGGTTATATATTGACCCCCTTGGATGCATTCAAGGAGGGGATTGTTAAAGAGCAAGGAAACTATAGCTCATTGTTGTCTCACTTTTTTATGCTTGAGTCTGCATTCCTTTATCCCTTTGGAGCACACATTGCTTCTCTTCCCAAGATTTCCTTTTCTTTGTAATATTTCCATTGATATGGAGGATTGAAGTGGTGGAGACCCAGGTGTAGGACTCGATTTATTCGTTTCAGCGAGGTGCTAACAGAGTTTGTCAGTATTCTATCTTTGTTTAATATTAATAGAAATATCCATTTCTCATCCATTACATGTGTATAACTATGAATATTTTTTCCATGGATGTAGTTATATCTTCTTACACATGATGGCTTATATATGCTAGAGTAGTCCTAACACTTTGATATATACCATGCTTGTCTTGTTTTCTGTGGTTGAGAGAGAATTGTAAATGCAAGAGTGTTAGAAAATATCAATGGGGATCTACATAAACCATATGGAATAAGGTACACTTCATATCCCTTAGTGTGTTATATGTATTTATTTCTCTTGCATATTGGAATGGATTGATTTTTGGTGTCATTTAGTCTGTTGTGTTCTACCCCAAGCCATATGAAGTTTCTCTTTGTAACCGAATTGGCGACTCCACTAGGGAGGTTCATTATTTTTATTTGGGGATTGGGTGCACAATGTGCTTGAATTGCTCTCTATTTCTCTATGTTTCTGAGTTGGGTCTTGAGGTGTGTTTCCCATTAGTGTTTTGTGGAAGTGATTTTGGTATTAGCCTATCATTTTACCCTCTCTTTCTTCCTGTATGTGAATTTTTACCTCAGAGCTGCGTATAAACGCGGATTTTTCCTGAATAGCCGCGTATACACGCAGGTTTTTTGCAAACAATCATGTATGTTTCTCTTTTGAATTTGATTTGGATGATTGAGATTTGCTGGGTGAATTTTGAATGTTATTGAGTATTCTTGGGTTCTTTTGGTGTATGTCTACTGCATTTGTTTCTTACCGGAGACCTTTTTATTTCCCTTTTTAATTAGAAGTTTTTGTTGTCATCTTATTTCCTTTTTTGTTTTGGTATTAGTGCATTAGATTTATTTTATCTCAGTGTCTTTATTGGATTTTTTATGAGAGTTGTTGCAGGGTATGGGAGTTGTAGAGTCTTTTGTTGCTTTCACATATCATTTATTTTAAAAATACAAAAATATTTTATTTTTGGCATATTTATGCATTTGCATAGTACTTGCATTAGGTTTGCTTAGTTGATTAGTAATCAGGATTTCATATAGGAATGGTTGCATTGTCATTTGAAGGAGAAATATGCATATCATGTAGTGGCATACCATGTTTTCTCATTTAAAGACAAAATTGCACTTGTCATTGTTTATTAGGTGTGCATATTTACTTTTAGTGCTGAGTCATAACATCATTGGTTGCACAGTCATTTCCTTTCAGTAACCACAACCCCTAAAATCAATGCTTAATTTAAAATGAATTACACATTTTTCTTTGATAGGGTACATCAACAAGCTTAGGCTTTAGAGTCTTGGAATAGGTTTTTGTGAGTAATTTTCTGCAAGACTACTAAACAAAACAAGTAAGTGTTTGTCTAGGTGAGAGAGTGAAATCCTTGGTATAGTTGGTGTTCTCGGGAGGTTCCTCTTACCCAGGATTTAAGCATAAGTAAACATACATGTTTGTGGTGGGGATATCCACTTTCCACTCTCTGTGCAATTCTAGAGATATTTCCATGATATTATTTGTATTTGGGGTATTTTGAGGTACCTTTGGTGCTTTCGAGCTTCGGGAATTGCTACTTTACCCATACGGTAGATACTGCCTATGACTGTCCACCTAAGCATTGGTTATATTGGGGTGACCTTAGTTTCCTTACATAGGTATCACAGGGGGTACTTGTAGAGGTTATTCTGTGAGTGTCCTATCTAGGTAGGGGTTGGACATCACAGTCACTTTATGCATTGAAGCTGAGGGACACTATAATTGGTTACACACCTCCTCTTGTAGTGTATGGTAGTCTCAAGCCTCTCTTAGGCAAGACATACCTACTACATTTGGGAGCTCATTTATCCTCCCCTTGGCTTGCTTTCATTTTGTCTTAGATTCTATTAGGAGTGTGATATATGTGCACTAGATTGCCTTAGAGTTCATAATTAGTTTGAGTCTCTTTATTTTTTTGGAGTCATCGTGGATCTGGGAGAGAAATTTTGTTGTTCTCGACGTTTAACAAGTTTTTTGTCTTCTACGTCTCCTCCTCATTTGCATAAGAGAGAAAGAAAGTTTGGGAGGACTTGTATTCACCATGATTCACACATTGATCTCACTATGAGTCATATGTCTGAGATCTTAGATCCCTCTCCTTCTCCACCCCTTGGGGTAGGGAATGTGCCAGATAGTGTATATGGGAATCCATAAGAAGCCGATCCTTTCGAGTTTGGTACATCATATAATGTACTATCCCCATTTTTAGACTATGCAAATACAAACCATTGTTATTCTTCATAGAGCTCGAGTGGTGAGACTCATTCAGTACCCTCTATCACTCGCCCATTTAGATTTGGCATGCCAAACATCCTCGAGGCCATTTCATCATTTAATGTTGGGTCTGGTGTTGACCCTAGTAGTACGCCTGGGGGCACTTCCATCCCTTTCCATCCATATAGGTTTGGAAGTGGTCACATTTCACTTTCCACACCTGTTGTGGGAGGATATTCATACCTATTACCTAGGCCTAATAATAGTGTCCCCGTTTGTGGAAATGGCCCTCCAGATGTGAACATTGGAAGCACAACTTATATTCCATCTTATGCTCCATCATCCACTGCTCCTGCTCCTTCAAATGCATTTTTAATGTTGCATCCTCCCCATAGCTCAGATGGTCCTTTAGGCCAGAGTACTACCTATAGACATGATGTTCCCTCGTCTTCTCACACAAAAGTATCAGAAGGATATGTTCCTCCTCACGTGTCGGTAGGTTATTTACCACCTTATATGTTTGGGGGTCAATCTACTTATCAGTCCTATAATTATGGCTATGTAGCACCCCAGTCTCAAGGTATTATGAATTATAACATTCCCATGTACCCTTTTATGGGTCAAGCAGGAGGAGGCTATTATCCCACTAACCAAAGCCATGGTATTTAAAACAACCATACTTACATGAATTAGTCTTATAAGGGGGCATGGAACCAGATACCACAACCTAGGTTCTGTTTTCTTGCTACGCTTAACTTGCTTGATTTATCGATATTGACTAATGATTTAGTATCTCATGATTCGACATGGTCGGTTGTTCCCACCAAGATTCCTTCAGACATTACAAAATTCGAGGGTAAAAGTGGTGAGGACCATGGTGAGCATGTTACTACTTTCCACCTATATTTCTCTTCGAATTTGTTGAACCATGATTCTGTTTGTTTACGACTATTTCAATGTACACTCATGGGTCATATGGCGAAATGATATATAGAGTTTCCTAGGGGCACATATCAGATGTTCAATGACCTAGCCATGACCTTTCTCAACCACTTTCAGCTATGTGTGCATTATGATGTCGGTATTGAGCTCTTGTTGACATTTTAGCAGGATAAAGCCACACATATTTCTGACCATATTTAAGAGTGGCATAGACGAAAGTGGTTTATTAAGGATAACATTCCACCAGAGTTTCTTTCGGTATGGTTCCTCAAGTCATTATTTCCATATATAGCGAAGGATGTTTCCACATCTAGAATGATGAACGAGGAATAGGCTATATTTCGAGCTCAGTAACTAGACTTGATTTATTCTCAGTTTGGGATATTATATGAGATTATTTCGAACACACCGTGGTCAAGCTTCTAGCCTAAGTTCAAACCTGGGCCACATGTTGATGGCATTGTTGGCTTTGTGAGTACTAAACCCGTAGAATCGGTTATGAATCAAATGATGAATTTTTCTATTAACCAGCCTGCATTAGGAAAATCTATGGCTTCATTTCATTCAACCCAATCAGTGGAAGTACATTTGGTGCAATCGTCGAACCAAAGGGGTAACCAGCATCCTGGATGAAACAGGAAAAAGGGAAGAAATAATTGTAAAGGTGGGAATAGGAATGGAAATTCTAACAATGACAACAACAGTAACGATGCTAGGGGGGACAAGAATTCTAAACATAAGGTTAAGCTCCCTTGCAATATTTGTGGGGAAGATCACCTCACTCACTTGTGCCCTAGTATTGAATAAGCCTCAAAATTCATTACACAGAGCCCAACCATGCTGACAGATCTTTACCGCATAATCAAAATATGAATTCAAGGACCGTGGACTCTAGAAGTGCTTTTGGTGGGCATAAAAACCCGCCGAACACCAAAAGTGGCCATGGGTTCATCAACATGATGTCCACCACGAATTTTGTGACAAAAGCTAAAGATTATGGTTCATCGAAACCCAACTTAGGAAAAGAACCTTCTCCTCCTGAGGCTCCTTTGCATATTGACAAGCTTGTCGAAAATATTGAAGTTCCACCTCACATTCCTAAGGGGGTATTAAAGCGTATAGGGCACAATCCTAATTCCTGAGTCGCCTAGAAATATTCAATTGTCGAGGATTTGGGCTAGACTCCTTGTGCAATTTTTTCCTTAGAAGTCCTTCAAAATTGCCCTTCGTAGAGGAAAGATTTGTTGTCTACCCTTGGGGTGGTTGGTTCACATCCTTCCTCAGTGATTAAATTTGAAACCCATGAAGTCTAGTTTAATTTTCCTTACCATGTGTCTCTCATTGTCCATGTGGAGTGTATAAAAAAAACCATTAAACGGACAGTGATTGATGAAGGCACTGCAACTTCTGTGATGTATTTAGCCTGTTGGAAGGGTTTAGGTTCTAATACGTTGTCGAGATTAGGAACCATGTTGACTGCTTTTGATGGGAGATATTTTCAGGTGCATGGGTTAATTCCTTCTCTTGAAGTCCAATTCAGAAGGGAATACTGTTTCGATCGAGGTCGAGGTGGTTGATGCACCCCTTGAATATAAAATTCTACTGGGTCGTAACTGAATTTATAACATGAAAGCAGTCTGTTCATCTCTCTTTCAAGTTGTTTGTTTCCCTTTTGAAGGGACGATTGTCATGGTCGAGCAAAAATATTTCAATAATTCTGGTATGAAAGCATCATTAGGATCTACTATCCTAGTCATTAATACTTATCAACCTACAAATGAGAATGTTGGAGTGGGGATGTATCCATGATTGATGGGAAATTTCAATATTTTTGCACCAATTCTTACAATAAGTTCCAACCTTGGTAGTGAATCGTCATCGTTGAGTTCTATTCCATTTTGAATTTTGCATTTGTAAGAACCTTGGAATATCCCTTCTATGAGAACTTCAGATGAATATCCTAAGCCTACCAATATGGACATGCAATTATCTACAACAGTGATTGCATATCAAGCTACTCTTGGTCCCGTTGTAGATCCTAGTCCTTCCTATTCATGGACGGAGGAGGAGTACCTGTATGCACTGCCTGCTTGGGAGGTCACTTCGTCAAACTCTCATGATTGCTTTTATGACACTTTTCCTTTAGATGAAGCAATCCTTGAAGCCATGAATGGTTTAGATGGGCCTTGGGAGGAGTTACATAATCAATCTTGCTTTCTCCTTCAGCTTGGACATATTGAGTGTGATGACTATAGGGAGATCCTTAGCGAGACGGTTGGTAGGACCATGATACCATTAGGCACTCCTAGTAAATTTTCCAAAGGGAACATGGCTAATTTGTCACCAACTATACCTATCCACATTTCTCAAACCCATGGAAATATTGATAGTGTTTACATCGGGGCAGATTGTTCCCCCGATGAAATTGAGGCATGCACTATGTTTTTTAAATAATTTTTGAGATGATTTTTCTTGGTCATATGATGAAATGCAAGGAATGGAGCCTTGCATTGTTGAGAATGATATTAAGACCTATCTGAATGATATACTTGTTCAAAAATGTGTGCGAGTGATGAATCCCCATAAGGCAGAGATAGAGAAGTTTCTTAAATATGGATTTATCTATCTGGTTCCATTGATTGAATGGGTATCCAATACCATTTTGGTGATTTTTGATACCTGAATAGAGCTTGTCCTAAAGAAAAATTTCCCACACCATTCATAGATCATAATTTGGATGAGTGTGTGGGAAGCGAGGTGTTCTCGTTCATGGATGTATTTTCAGGGTATAATAATATTCAGATAAAACTTGACGATCAACATAAAACAACTTTCATTTGTCCTTGGGGTATGTTTTCATACCGAAAAATTCCTTTCGGCCTTTAAACCACCAGAGCTACTTTTCAACGGGCTATGACGTTTTCTTTTCATGACCTTAATAAAATTAATGAAGTGTATCTTGATGATTTATCTGCTCAGTCTTGTTTGGGAGTGGATCATCCTGACCATCTATGCTTGGTTTTCAAAAGATGTTGCCGATATCAAATTTGGTTAAATCCTCAAAAGTGAATATTTTACGTGAAAGTAGGTCACTTACTAGGCTTTATCATTTCTAAGGAGGTAATTAGGGCTGACCGTCTTAAGGTTGAGGAAATACTTCGATTGTCTCCCTCGCACACGATTAGACATATTCAGATTTTGCAAGGGATGACTAACTTATTGTGGAGGTTTGTTGTCATTTTTTTCAATTTGACCAAGGGTTTCATGCGCCTTTTGTAGAAAGACACACTTTTTATTTGGGATGAGCAAGACCGTGAGTCTTTCGATGCATTGAATAAATCCTTGGCATCGACCCCCATGCTTAGTCTGCTTGATTATAGATGAGATATTTTTTTATATGTGGTCATGTATCAAGAGATGGTTGGAATAGTTTTGGTTCAAGAGGACGAGGAGCTCCAAGAGCACAATATCTATTATCTTAGCTAAAACCTCATTGATGTTGAACTTTGTTATACTCATGTTGAGAAGTTTGCCTTAGCTACTTTCCATGCGGTTCAATGATTGGGACATTACATACTCCTTCACTAGACTTTGATTGTGTCTCACATCGATCCATTTCAGTTCATCCTCTCTAGATGGATGATAGGGGGGAAATACAATAAGTTGATTGTGATTTTGCAAGCATTCGATATCGAGTTTGTTTTGGAAAAGTCAAAGAAATCATTGATTTTTGTGGAGCTTATATCTGATTTTCCTATTTTGGATGAAGTTGAGGTTCATGAAGACTCTTTCGTGGATGAGCATATTTTCGTCATTTCAACTATGGACCCATGGTATGGTGATATTATTGTCTATTTTAAAACTTTGAAGGTTCCTCCTCACCTCTCATGGGATGAGCATCGACAGTTACGTCATATAGCTAATAATTACCTCATTGTTGGTTACACTTTGTATCGTCGTGGGGTTGATTCCATTTTGCGTCGATGTTTGAATCATGAGGAGGCTGAGGCTATGCTGAATGATTGCCATGGAGGGGAGTGTGGTGGTCATTTATCTGGGATTGCTACAACCCAAGATATTCTGAGAGCAGGTTATTTTTGGCCATCGATATTCAAGGATTGTGTCAATGCGTTCAAGAGGTGCCATCCTTGCCATGTGTTTGCATGAAATATGCACTCGCATCCTACCACGTTACATATGATTATCACCGTTGGTCTCTTCACCAAGTGGGGGGTTGATTTTATGGATTGCAACTGAGATTTGGCTGGGGGAATCATCATATTCTATTGGTTATTGATGACTTCACAAAATGGGTGTTGGGAAATGGGGCAGACCCGAGTAATTCTTATGCGTCGCACCAACAAAAGACCCACCGTGTTGGCCCTTTCGGCAACAACCTACGCGCAGGTTGCAGTCTCACCCGAAACAGCAATGGGGTGCCGCAGAATCAGGTTTCTGCATGCAGAGAGGGGGATTACTGTACCTTGGCCTTTAAAAGCAATTATTAATCAACACTTGTAAATTTATCATTCATTCACATATAACTTCGCAGCATAATAAACGAACTAAACTTGCATAACCCACTATGGGGAATTCACAGCGAAGCTTATTACCAACAGTGATCTAATGTTATCAGATGTATTCAGTTTAATGCATGAAAATAACAGAAATAGAAACAACACAATAAAACCACGACACCAAATATAATGTGGTTCACCCCCAGTGTAGGGGCTACATCCACAAACTGCGTTTTATTCCTCTTCCTCAAAACCACAGTTGATCTGCGCACTCAGCTGTAGATCCCTTCAGTCCTCAACAGCCGCGCACACAGCAGCAGGCTTCTGCGCACACAGCTGCAGACCTTTCTTTCCTTTCTTACCAAAAACCCTCTGCGCACATAGCTGCAGAGGTCGTCCACGCACACAGCTGGGAATTATCCTTTCCTTACAAAAACCAATCTAACTTCGCCTTATCTTTCTTTACATCAAAAAGCCTAACCTATCCTTTTTACACAAGCACTTATTTATACTGCGCAGTTTTACAAAACCATGGTCTTAAACC
>LPNX010104307.1:113245-124159 GCA_001517045.1 Pseudotsuga menziesii
CAGCCAATAGTATTTTAATCTTCAAGTTTAAGGAATGTAAAAACTTACCACGGGGACCTTTGAAAAACTGCCGTTCAGCTTCGCTGAAAGAAGTGCTTGTATAAATGGCAAACTCTGTCACAAAGGCCTCCAATGTGCGCATCGTCCAGAAATCGACAGCACGGGATACCTCGTTGTTCACGTGTTGCACAAGATTGACCCTTGTGGGGGTCCACACAGGAATCCATCGAGCTTGAAAGTTTGTCCTCCTCTCTGTTAACCTAGACAACCACTGGTGCAACTCTATATGGAAATGACCAAAGAAAATTTCATAAGTGTCACAAAAAACATACCGTTGTAAAAAGTCACTTGCGCTTCGACACGGATTCGTATTTTCTTGCTGCGCGAATTGCAAACAGATCTCAGCAAACCAATCACTGATGTCCTTCACAGAGGGCCTCCAGAACATAGCCCTTGTGGTACAAGGTAAACCCCTCTTGAGCAGGTACTGAGTTCAACCGGCAACAGAACCAATTTGTTGGGAAATGGGGCAGACCCAAGTAATTCTTATGCGTCGCACCAACAAAAGACCCACCGTGTTGGCCCTTTCGGTAACAACCTGCGCGCAGGTTGCAGTCTCACCCGAAACAGCAATGGGGTGCCGCAGAATCAGGTTTCTGCATGCAGAGAGGGGGATTACTGTACCTTGGCCTTTAAAAGAAATTATTAATCAACACTTGTAAATTTATCATTCATTCACATATAACTTCGCAGCACAATAAACGAACTAAACTTGCATAACCCACTACGGGGAATTCACAGTGAAGCTTATTACCAACAGTGATCTAATGTTATCAGATGTATTCAGTTTAATGCATGAAAATAATAGAAACAGAAACAGCACAATAAAACCACGACACCAAATATAACGTGGTTCACCCCCAGTGTAGGGGCTATGTCCACAAACTGCGTTTTATTCCTCTTCCTCAAAACCACAGTTGATCTGCGCACTCAGCTGCAGATCCCTTCAGTCCTCAATAGCCGCGCACATAGCAGCAGGCTTCTGCACACACAGCTGCAGACCTTTCTTTCCTTTCTTACCAAAAATCCTCTGCGCACACAGCTGCAGAGGTCGTCCACGCACACAGCTAGGACTTATCCTTTCCTTACAAAAACCAATCTAACTTCGCCTTATCTTTCTTTACATCAAAAAGCCTAACCTATCCTCTTTACACAAGCACTTATTTATACTGCGCAATTTTACAAAACCATGGTCTTAAACCATGGGCACCCAAAAACCCTAAACCCTGGATTTAAACCACGGGTTTATTACAAAAAAGAGGGTTTTGACTTACCCTGACACCCCTAAGACTGTTTTGGCCCATAGCTCCGCTTACAAATTTTCTAATTAACCGCGGAGTTACCCAATCATGGAGTATGCGCCCCAACAATTGGCAGAGGCTATGCCCACTATAAAAGACGATGGTGAGATAGTCGTGCATTTCATTTTCAATCATATTATCACCTGGTTTGGCATCCCGAGAGATATTGTCACAGAACATGGGAGGAAATTTCAAAACAAGATGATGGTTGAGCTATCTTTGAAGTTTGGATATAAGAAATAGAACTCCTCTTCTTGTTATCCTCAAGCAAATGGGCAGGTTGAAGCTGTGAATAAGTCCCTTAAGTACATTCTCCAAAGAACCATCACATAAAGCAAGAATAATTCACATATCATGTTGTATCCTACTTTGTGGGCTTACCGAACTGCGGTTAATAATTCCACCGGCTTTTTTGCATATCATTTGGTGCATGGTGTAGAGTTGATTTTATCGATTGAATGCGAAATACCTTCTTTGAAGCTAGCTGTAGAAATTTTGCTAGAAACTTATGAGTTAGAAGAACGTCTAGTACGGTTAGAGCAACTTGATGAGCAGCGTTGAGATTCCTTAGTGGATCTTGAAGTAAACAAGTGTCATGTTAAGGCTCGATATGATAATTATGTCCGTCCCTAGAATTTTAGTGAAGGTGACTTGGTCCTCTTGTATGACCAAGCTAGTGAAGCATTAGGGTAGGAAAATTTAACCCCATGTGGCATGGGCCTTATATAGTCAAATGAGTGTTAGAGAAATGATTTTAAGAGATAGTATATTATGAGGGGATATCCTAGGAGGAGATGAGAAATGGGATCTATATTAAAAAATACTATGCGTAATTCTCAGCCGAGGCTAATACTTTTTATATATTGTATAGTTTCATAGTTTAGCTTTGTTCTTCTTGTGGTGATTGGGTTTGTTGGATTTCTTCCATTTGTTGTGGAAGATGTTGACATAGTCTTTGGTATATATAGCACTACTACATTTCGATCCAAAATCTGACGGAAAAATCTGACGGCGCGTGGATTTCTTCTTTTAAACCTACCAAAAATCACAAAGATAAATTTTTTTTGTTGAAAATGTGGCCATAAGCGTCGCTTAAGCGACGGATAGCCTCATAAGCGTCGCTTAAGCGACGGTGCATCAAAAATAAATACCATTGATTTTCTCTTCAAAGAAACCATCAGCCTCGATGAAAAGACCACCAAAAAAACCCCAATGTTAAGCCATCAGCCTTGATGAAAAGACCGCCAAACAAACCCCAATGTTCAACCATAAATTCCCTAGTTTTTGCTCGTCATGTGAATGCATTTTCTAATGGGTAGTAGTGGCCTTTAAAAGTTTTGAGGTGGATATAAATTTTAAATTGTTGTAATTTAAAAGAATTATGAATCGATTCTTTTATTTTAGGGAGTGCAAATTTAAGAAAATGCTTTACTATTCAAAACTTAAAATGATCAGTTTAACTTTTAAACTAAAAATTAACATTATTTTTCAAAACTTGATTTATAATAAGTTGTTTATAAAGGTACATATCATTGTTATGCAATGTTAAAGACAATAACCTTGGTTTGAGGTTCAAAAGAGGTTACTTAGGACACCTTGGAATTTCATAATTAGATGGCATCATTTTAACCACATTATTTTCCAAAATGAAATATCTAGGCAAAGAACATGCCAATGCATTTATGGGAGAACTTCACTTATCTATAATAGTTTCATGTAAACACTACATGCCCCTAAAGTTAGTGTTCCCAATTACTAGGCCCACTACCCTATGTATGCATATGGAAATAGAAACTAAAGGGGTTATCATTTCTCACTTTGTACTTTTATACACTAACAACTTTGAGAATCCAAACATCTCAATTTTGGGTACAACAACTAAACCTTACACATCACTATACCCCTTAATGAAATGTATACATATAACTAGCATACCCTTAGAACTGAGGAATAAAATGTCAAAGGGAATCAAGGGTGGATATATTATGGAAAGGGAGGAGTTACAATTTTGTTGTGTGTTCTTCAATCATATCTTGAGAGGGTTGTGAAACTTAAGAGGAGGTAAGGAAAATTTATGCTTTCTTAGTGGACTAGAAAGGATTCTTGAATTTTTGCTTGTCTTCTTGATTAAGTCAATTTTCTTATCCATTGAAAAATTGTTTCACACAAATTTAAAATCCAATATATGAGATTAGGTAGGCTTTCAAACACCAGAGATTTGTGTTGGCAAGTTTAGGAAATTGAAACTTTGAGAGGGGGATTAATGTCATGTTAAGGAGTGGATTAATTGGGGGAGGTTGCATTAGTGTCACATGAGGTGGTTGAAAATCAAAAGGAGAATGAACAAAATTGGAGAAGTATGGTATGTGGCCTCCATTGCTAATAGAGAAATGCATTTCATGGTTTTGACAAAAATTTTACAATGTAGATTGTTTAAATAGATTGTTTAAATTGCGATGATAATTGGCATGACACATAATTGCTTTGGTCTTTTCCACTAGCAGTCTTGTCGAGCCGCTTAAGCGACGACGCATCAAATTCGTCAATTATTTAAATAAATTCACTTAATTGGTCAATTATTTAACATGGTAAATTAAATTAATTGGTTCATCATATTCATGTCCATAATCATGTTTAATTATCATTTAATAAATCCTAATATCTCTACAATTTCTACTAGTGTTAAATAAAGGGCAAAAACAGTGGAAGTCTCTTCACCTTTATTTTTTCCATCATCAAAGTGAAATATAGATAAGCAATCATATTAGGGAAAAAAGGAAAACAAGTTTAAAATCATCAAGAGATTCCAAAATCCTTTATATGATTTATCTTTTCTCTCCTTCAAGGGGTTGTCAAGAAATATAAACATTTAATTTCAATTTTCATGGTCATCTTCATCTTCATCAAATAGGGCCATATCATGTTTGTTGGCAAGTATGGTTTTTCCCCTTCTCTTTTCCTTTGGACTAGGGGTCAATCATTTTAATTATATCTACAAAGAACCATCCGAATCCAACCTAGGGGAGATCCTAAAATTGGTGGTGTTCTTTCAAGGATGTTTGAGGAGGAAAAGAAGATGGATCTCTTTCAACTAGTGACAAAGGAATAATTGTGTTCCTGCCTCTAATATTTCCAAATGGATAAGATTATAGGGTCATATGGGTGACCAACTAAGTTTTATGTGGATTCGAATTCTTAGAAATAATTGGTGATGATCTATTAAAGGTGGAGGAGGAAGTTTAGATGACTAGGACGATGCATACTAGTTTAAATTCAATATTCCTAGAATCCATCCCAAAGGTGGATTGGGGCCTATGAAATTCAAATATTTCATACCATTATCACTTTGCAATTGCATATATAAGATAATTTCAAAGGTGATGGTTGTTCACCTCAAGCCTCTTATTTCAATGGTGATATCTATGAAATAGTTTGTGTTCCCCAAGGTAAGATTGATTCACAAGGCTATCAACTCATACTTGGAAGGTATGCACTTGATTAATACCTCTCATATTCTTGTGACTATCATTAAATTATTAAGATCGCACCCACAATCGCACCCACGATTCGTGTAACCTTGGTAAGATCCATTGCTGATATTGTGCTCATATGAATTGGTATTTAGCCCTTTCAGACTAGGGCCTCTTTAGAGTTTGTCAATTTTGGCCTTTGGATTTTTTTCTTGCCCTAGATTTTGCTTTAACTTGTAACATCAAGTGACATCAAACATTTCTTGTGTACTATGGCTCCTTGTAAAACCTCCAATGACATTAGAGACTCTTAAGGTTTTTTCCTTGCCCATGTCCCAATCGAACAAATATAGGATACACAATGAATTCATTTGTTGTAAACCCTTTGTTACTGACCGAGTGTTTTAGGGGAAAATGGGTACTGTGGGTACTGTGGGCAGGGTAGGGCTCATGACCATGCCATTTGAGATTTTAACACACCTAACAATTCCCATGGTTTAACCAAATTTATTTCTTCACTTCGTTTGGCCACTTGGGCAGTCCTCGTATGGGTATTATACTCGTAGTTTGCAAGTAAATTTGGTGATGAAATTAATCACATAAATTTTGCTGGTGAACAGTCTCTGACTGATTGCCTGCAGAGTTGAAGGAAGAAGCAGAAGAAGAAGAAGAACAAAAACCATGGCCACCTATAAGACCAGAATACCATCGTGCTTCCTTCTGCTGGTCACAGCGTTTGTTTTGATGGATTTCCAGGGATTTCATAAGATCAGAGATGGGCAGTTTTCTAATGACATAATAAGTGAGAAAATTGTAGAAATTGAGAGTCTATGGGAGCAATTACAGGTGCCCAAATTCAATCTTAATACCCCAACTGGCCACTCTTATTTGTAGGCCCTCTTCGGTCCATAATCGACTGGGGTGATTGGGTTTTTCAGAATTAGCACACGTACTCATCGATCCAATGGACTGGGGTTTTCTCACCTACACTTGCCTACTCCTAGATTCGATGGCTTGGGGTTTGTTCACCTATGCCTACCTGCTCGCAAATTTGATAGGGCGGGGTTTCTCCAATGGCTGCACATTATCAATGCAGGGTCTACGATTTTGGTGAATGATGTTGGTGGGGCGTTTAGCTAAGCTTGCTCGCATATTTGACAGGGTGGGGTTTCTCCAACGGCTGCACATTATCAATACAGGGTCTATGATTCTGGTGAATGATGTTGGTGGGGCGTTTAGCTAAGCTTGTTACCAGGTCCTTTCTATTTCCTCTTTTAAATTTTTTTTCTATTTCACATTAAGTTTTCAGCGTATATGGGCCATTTTCTTCCAAAACCAGGATTTTGGTTCACCTAGAAAGTTTTCATAGTTTTTCAGGTTGCCTTCTAGCGCCTTTGCTACATGACATATGTGCGACAACAAGGATGCTTCTTGTTGAGGGGCGATTTGAAATGCAACTGAGGGTTTGGAGACCTGGAGTTCTTGTCGAGTTGGGTGAGGGGTTTTATTGTGGGTATCCTCTGCATTGGCCAGGTTTTGATGGTTTGATTGAATATTGAAGACTATAGTTGTGAATCAAACTATGCGGTTAAGTATTTATTGTTGAGATATTAGGATTTCTGACTGAGCAGAAAAGATTGCAAAGAGGTTTTATTGTACAAGTGTTGAATTGGGGTTTTCTAGAATTGGGGTTTGATTCTTTTTTTTTCTCCCTCGTTTCATTTAGAAGACAGACCACATACCAGCAAACATTCAAATACTATATATTTTCTCAAATCAAATGAAGATTTGGTGGAGAAGATTTCAAATTGTCATTTACAAGCAGCAGGAACAATTGTTGGATTGTTCGTTTGGGAGGATAGGAGAGAAAAGATCTCTGATAGGTATTTGTGTAACTCTTTTATTGTTTCTTTGATGGTGGTGCTTGAAGAAAGTATTAAAGAGTCTAAATTTTAAAACATGAAATCAGAAGCTGAGTTTCTAGTTTTTCTATTTTCGGTTTTTAAATCTCCATGTTTTACAATCAGCTAACTCAAAGAATAAGGCTCTTTCCAGGTATAGTATCATGGCTATTACATCAGATTGCAGCTTCCAATGGATTGCAATCAATGAGAAAAATAGTGCACTTAATCCTTTGAACAACAAGTCAACCCAACAGTTCAAACTAAGGAGACAACATCTGTTGGGTATATCTTGTTCTTGTTTCCACACGGAGTCTTCTATGCTAGTTGTTGCTGGGCCTACTAAGGTAGGTGAGTTCTTTGATGGGAATACATTTTTTCATATTAATAGTTGTCTATTGCTTATTTCTCATATTTATCAGAATTTTTCTCTTAATTATTGTAATCTCGAGAGCAGAGTACATATTCCAAGATTGGGTACCAGTATTATTCATCTATTGTTACATGAACACTGACATGCAAACAATATTCATCAAAAAGCTGCTTTGTTTCTGAATATTGCTATATTTAAATACCCATTTTTCTTGACATTCTTCATGATTCATTTATTTATTTATTGTTATTCAGGTTTCTCCTCTCTCTCCGTCTGGCGCCTTACAAATACATCATATATAGAATTAATCTATTCTAATTCAGAGCTTAAAGGTGTTCTCAACTTTCCAAAAAAGTATTCAGGGCCATTCTCTGCTCCAAAAGTTTTCATCTCATCTTGTACCAGTCATCTTGCAATGCTGGATCTGACGGGAAAATTACATATATTAACCCTAGAAGGAAACCCACACTCTGTTTGTGAAATTTCACTCAGTGATGACAACTGTATGGAAATGTCTGATGAAGGATGGAATAATGTAAGTCTAGATGGCATCATAGATGTTGCATGGTGGTATAAGGGTAAACTTATGGTTGAAAAAAGTAATGGTATTGTTAATTTGATCGAGATCCCTAGTGCTAAGAATGTTTTGGAGGACATACCCAGATTTTCCTCTCCCTTTCTTGCTAGAGACCCTAGTTCTCAAGGGCAGGTTTTTGTATTAGAGAGCATATTTCGTCATCAATCAGAAGACTCTCTTGGTTCACTACACGAAGTAAGCTTTGACAATGTACAAGATGGGGCCAAGAATTCTCACTCTACTTCTTTTGAACTCAAAAACAGAGGGTCAGAATGGAAACTGCTATCTTTGTTGGAGTAGTCAGTGCCTGAGATGTATAGGATCCTAATTGATGGTCAAAAATACAAGGCTGCACATCATTTTGCAAGTAAGCATGGCCTTAATGAGGATGAAGTGCTAAAATCACAATGGCTACATTCGGATTATGGAAAAGAGGCAGTACAATTTTTTTATTATCAAATATTCATGACAGAAGTTGGGTGCTTTCAGAGTGTGTGGATAAAATAGGTTCAACCGTAGATTCTATACAAGCTCTTCTTTCATATGGGCTTTCTGAGATGGAAGATTACAGATTTCAAGAAATACAAAACACTGATTATGATATAGTTTGGCAGTTCCATTTAAGGAGGCTTAGATTACTGCAATACATTGACAGGTTGGAAACATTTTTGGGAGTCAACATGGGTAGGTATGCTTTGCTTATTAGTTTTTTTTATGTTTGTAAGAATATCAGACACTCCAGTGAAGTGAAAAGTGGGCTAATATTATATGGATGCTATGTAATTTCTTGTGTCAACTTTGTATGCTTTGAAGCCATATTTCCAAATAAAACATATATATCAATCAATTTTTGGAAGTTGTTTTAAGTAGAGCATAGTGTTTGGTGGTTTGATTTGAACATTAAAAAAGGGAGAGAAATGGAAGGGGTTGAGAGCAATGCTTAAAATACTTATGATAATAATGATGATTTTAGTTCTGGCATGTTATCCTTCACTAGTTCCATGGTGAACGTAAAAACCTGCCCTATATTGGGTTAAATGCTCTTAATTATTTATTTAACATCAGTGTTTGGTGGTTTGATTTCAACATTAAATAAGGGAAAGAAATTGAAGGGATTTAGAGAAATGATTAAAATACTTATGATAATAATGATGATTTTAGTTTTGGCATGTTATCCCTTACATCATGGTGAACATAAAGACCTGCCCTGTATTGGGTTAAATGATCGTAATTATTTTATGAACATCATAAATTTCAAAAGTATCCTGGATTATTGCACTATATTTTTAAGAGAGTGATTTATTTATGTTTTTTGATTGCTGAACAGTGGTATCATGTTAAAGTGTAGGTTTTCTTCACAGGAGTATGCAATATTTTGAAAACGACATCTTGATGAAATTGCCATTAATCTTGCGGAGACTGGAAAAGTTGGTGCCTTGAATTTGCTTTTCAAGCGACATACCTTCTCCTTAGTGCCTTCTATCTTAAGAATCTTAGATGCAGTTACTGAAACCATTCCAGTCCACAACTATAGTCAGTTGCTTCCTGGATTACCAAAAGTTGAAACCACTGGGAGGGATGAGGATTGGGTTGAGAATGAAGAAGTTATTGCTTTCATTGACAGTCATTGGAAATATCGAAGTGAGGAAATTGATCTTAGAATGAGTACAGAACATATGGTTAAACTATGTAGTGGACTGCTCTGGCCATCTATGCAAGGACAATAGAGAAACTGAGTGGGAAACTGGAGAATAGCCTTTTCTTGTTGGACATTGGCTATCATCACAAAGGATTCATAAAGTTGAGATTATTCTTTGATGTTGTCTCTGATTTGTGTCATCTTGTGTTTTCTGGTGGAGATATGGTAGACAGAGACCTTGATTTAAGTCTCAGTGCTTGGGAACACCTTTGTGATTATGAAAAATTTAATGCATTGCTCAATGGAGTGACTGAAGCTACAGTTGTGGAAATATTGAGGGAGCTGGATGTCCCTTTTATGCATAGGAAATATGGCACAAGAGGCACACCTGAGGAGGGGGATTCTTCTAGGAATCATCTAGTCAAGTCTATAGACTGTTCAGAGTCATTTTTATTTAAATGGTTAAAAGACAAAGCAAAGGACAATAATTTGGAACTCTGTTTTGTGGTTTTAGAGGAGGGATGCAAAGATTCATAAGTGATTTGGATTTTCAAGGATGAAGTGGAAATGATAGAGGTAGGATTGCACTGTGAATATGCTTGTACAGTCACTGATAGATTGGGTCTGATGGCAACTATCTTATCCAAGCTGCAACAGAAAATCGTAAAGACTAGACATGCCATTGGTGGTTCTGACGATTTCATTCAGAGAAAGGGCTTGGAGAGAGTGCTTACAAACTCTCATAGCACCATTCCTTCAAACTCAAAGCTCACCATGAGTTCATTATTCTTGGATGAGGATTACAGTGAGTTGTCTGTCAGCGGAAGAAATGATGCTTTTGATGGTCAAGAGAAATAGGTCAGTATTCTTGAAAAATTAGACAAAAGGTTAAGACTGGCTGAGGGACATGTTGAATCAAGAAGGCTTTTGACACACTATCCGATAAGATTACTTTCGTCTACATTAACACATAATCCTTTTGATCAAGTAGTTGTTAAATGTTTCAGGATATGGATTTGATAAAATGCTTAAAATTAACCAATTTGTGATGGTTACTTCTACCTGACTATAAACTTAATTCCTTTCTTACCTCATAGGACTGTTTAATCAGTGCATCAGCAGAGTTGATGTCCTTTTATTATGCAAAACTGAGTCCTCTGGCTGAGCAGAAGGCCTAGATTTATCTGTTGAGAATGTTTTCTCCTGCCTAATGTATAAGGAGTTTTTGTTCATGCTTTCCTGCAAGGATTTTTGGTCTTTGCTTCACCTATGGGGATTGATCCTAGGCAACCTCTGCCCTTGCCGGTAGCTTTATTGTATATCAACAATGATTGTAACTTTTGTCTTGCAATCTCTTCATGATATCGGACTGACTATAGTCACCATAATTTTTGGATTTTTTTTATCCTCTAAAATATAAATGCACATACTATACTGCAGCCTAAGGCTTGACATGTTTATGTGAAACACCTTTCTAACGGATAACATCAATGGACAGGATCATTTTTCATAATCATTTATTGTAGGTTTGGGACCATCTATAAAAGGATTACATCTAGTCTCATGTTTGTTACTGACTTTAAAACTTCTCAA
>LPNX010104307.1:124409-150625 GCA_001517045.1 Pseudotsuga menziesii
CTCTGGATGTCCTTATAATAAGAATGCGAGCTACAAGAACAAGAGCATCATCAGTATAAGCAAACCTCCCATCCTCTACCTTCAGAACTTGATTTACTAGGTGTTCTTTAAGTTCGATGGATAAGGCATGCCTCATAACAAGTTCATGTAACAGGTTAAAGCATGATTTATGAAAATGTTCAAGGAAGTATTTTTCATAGGACATATCTGAAACACCAGCCCCCTCCATTCTTTTATCAACTGAAAGCTGTGGCTGTAGCATTCGTAAAAGAGCATTGAAACTCACGGGCTGAGAATGGAACTCGGGAGATTCCCATTCTGAACTGAATTGAAGGTTTAACTGTCAATTTTGACCAATTCGACCCCCCCTGATATGTCAATTCCCTATTTTATCCACTACACCCTTGTGTGTCCATTGGACTGTGTTACAACTTACAACTTTTTGCAGTGATCTAGTTATTAGTTTCTCTGATTTGGAGTAGTAAGCTGTTCTGCAAGTAGTTGCTGTAGTGCAAGGTTATTTCCCACCATGGCCATTATAAGAGTGTGTGCTATGTTTCAACCTTTCTTTTCATCGAAAGTTAAAATTTATGAAATTAGAAAATATGTGAAGCTACACAAGTGGCCACAAAGTTTCTACAATGCTATTCCTTTATTACAAAATCCTTCTTATGACTACAAGATTAGCCCTCTTTTTATGACTATCTTTGAATATTATACGACTTCCACACATGTTGTGGAAAATTAAATCATACTGAAAATTTATTAGCAGTCAGAAATAAATCCTTTCATTGTGAATTATAGTCAGAAATCTTTCCTTTGTGGTCAATATAGATGGGAAAAGGTTTTTCCTGGGAAGTATCTAATGATATTTGACAAACGGAACATGTTCAGAATTAAAATTCATAAAATTAGCTGAATAGAAATTGTTTAATATAGAACAACGGGGTTCTCATTAGGAAGTTGTTCCCCTTCGTCATGGCTCATCCCCATTACCACTTACCACAAACATCCCCATATGTCACAGGATCAGGTGTTTACGCTTCTTGAGTCAGAAGGGCCATGTTTTCCTATCCTCAGCAAGAGGACTCTTTTTTTTTTCCAGTCACATCTCGTAGTAATGACCCAGGGTAATAAAAGCAAAAAAGTAATATAAAGAAAAGAATTCAAAGGGGAAAACAGAGCAGTTCTGGAATAGAGAGCATGCTTTGATAACAGAGTTTTTGAGCCATGAAATATATAGCCATGGGAAGCTATCAAATAATGGAGAATAATAAGAGTACTGTTGTGAAGCAGTAGAGGCCAGATTGAATAGGAAGACAACCTGAATTTATTGCCTGGTAGAAATAAAGCTGGTCATTAAATTCTCCAATAACATAGTGAAACCTTTTTAGAGTCAAAATCTGCTCATAGACAGCAGATTCACTTTTCTGTGCACACACTGAAGAGCACTAAGGGAAAGAAGAGGACCTCTAAGAAACTATTGAGTAGGGAAGGAAGCAAAGCTCCCTTGTGTTTTGTGGGGAAGGCATTGTGAGTGCCACTGCTGGTCTGATAATAAGATTGGAAAATACTCATCAACAGTAAGTGTCTTGGTATACCTTTTTTGATTTTTATGGAAATTGGTAGCCTTAATTATGAGTTTTAACACTTGTATTATTTGAATTCAATATTTTTTTTTCTAGTGGAATTCTGTAGTGCTGATAAATGCTTCCATTGTAATCTATTGCAAGAATGAATGAAGATAAAGAAATATGGCATAAATTGCTTGAGAAGCCACTTAGCTTATAAAGATTGGTTTCTTAAATGACAGTATTGATAGATAATAAGGAAGATATCCCCTGCATATTACATAATCCCCCACATATTACATATATTATTACCACAGTGTTTTACATACTATAAGGTTCTTTTTATGCCATGGAAGAATAGAATAGACCTTATTTAAAGTAAATGTTGTTTTCAGTAGTAATCAATAAGGATGTTATTCCATGATAAAAGACTTGTTGTAATGTGATAGTTTTCATAAAGGTTATAATATAGTGTCAATACGCTATGATGTAATCATATAATCTTGGCAACCTACAGAGGGAACATGAACATACTTTATTCTGCACATGATTAGTAAGTCTGTGGAATTACTAAATGATTAATCCTGGATTGAAGATACTAAATTGGCAGCAAGAGCCTTGGGAACTCTAATTAAAGAAGGCAAGTTCATCATATATGTTAAAATACCTGTGCTTGTTCAATGGATTCAATTAAGTCATTGAGGGCTTTACTTGGTGGCTCTATTTAGACTTGCAGAATTTTGGTTATTGGGCTGGACCCTACACACGAATCCTTGGTTTCTTTAATCATGCATATTTATTCTAAGTCAAGGGTAAGGGATAAATTCTTATGTAACACTAACTTTATGAAATTACCTATAGCTGATTGAGCAGTATATCTTATGTAACACTAAATTTATGAAATATGTGCCCATATGCTTGAATATTGGTTAGAAAATGAGTACAATTTCTATTCCCTAACCTACAGATAATCTGCTTAGAAGATGAACACAAAATCTGTGCCATTGATGCTACATGAAGGTATAAAAATTTGCTGCAAGATGTGCAAAAAATGGGTAATATTGGAGATTTCTTGGTTTACATAGGCATGCGGGTGAGTGGACCTGGTTACAGCTTGTCATGTTTTCATAGATTGTCAAGTTTCACAAGTTTTGACTTATTTTACTATGGAAGATTTCTACATGCTAAAACATGGATTGATATATCATTGTATTATTCTTTTGAAGTTACAAGGTTCTTAACAATGCTTATTCTGCTATAATTTGCAATATCACTAATATTGTTTTTTAGTACATACTTATAATATGCCAGAGTGTAAACATTGCAAAGATGTCTAAATCTTCCAAGCCACGAGCTACTTGAATTCTTGAAAAACATTACAAAACTAGCTGCCAGCCTTCTAGGATACCTTCATTTTTAATCGCATATATTGAAGGGAAGTGATAAAATGATTGACTAAAATTATTGTAATATTTCAACTTCCAGAAAGTTGCCTTCAGTAATTTGCAAGAACTGAGTTGATATCCTCTGATTTAGACTACAGCTGGGATGCAGAATCAGCTGTGATTGACTTTATCTGTTGTGTATGGCTCTGGTTGTGACTTTGTCTCTAAGAAAGGAAGCTGAGACATTTTAGGAACCGATTGTCATAGAATGTATCCAAAGGCAAGTGAGTTGATGCTTTAGTGGCATTTTCTGTCTTTAGGTATTGGCCGGTGGAGAAATTGAAGGAGGTAAAAGTTGCTGATGCTCTAAAGCACCCTAACTAGAATATGGGGAAAAAAATCACCATTGACTCTGCCACCTTGTTTAATAAGGTATGGCATCATTGCTTTGTAATTTGTCATTATTTTATTTCTCTTTATTAACCTTAATGCTTTATTGAGTTGTTTTCCTTTCCAAATCTGAATATCTGGTATCGGAAATGTTATTTGTTCTCAGGGTCTTGAGGTAATAGAAGCACACTACCTTTATGGAGTTGACTATGACAATATTGAGATTATGATCCACCTGCAATCGATAATTCATTCAATGGTTGAGACAAAGGTAGGATATGTTGTCTAGCAAATGTACTTGTGTTCAGGATCTGCTTCTTGTTTTTGTCAACACCAAATGCTTTTCTGATGGAGTTTTGGCTACTTTTATTTACCAGGATTCCTCTGTTTTGGCTCAACTGGGTTTTCCATATATGCGATTGCCAACCCGGATCCCAACTATCAATGGGATTCGTAGGAGGATAAAAGCCAGGACAATGCCACTAGCCACCAATAGGAATAAAGAAACTTTATGAGAATAGCTCCTAGAATAGGAAGAACCGGCTGCTTTCTGAAAGGAGGTAATCCTTACAGACCTGATTATGCCGCTAATTCACATTCTATCAGAATCACATGTTATAGATAATTAGGTAAAATACATAGATCGATGAATAGGATAAGAGTTTAAACATTGATTACGTGGTAGCTTATAGTGTTTACTTATCTCATGTTACTAGTTTATAGGAATAGTGTAGTATCTCTATTACTCGCATTACAACAAGTGATTAGGTGAATTACTAGTATGAATATTATGGGAATAGAGTAGAGATCACACATCAGTATCATTTCTTACTGTGCTTGAATCTATACACACACTCTAGTAATTTATATGAGTTTAACCTGGAATATATGGAAATAGAGCCTGTACTGTAACAGATATGAGTAGAATGTAACAATGGTAATTAGTCATGTAACTGATTAAGGGAATAAGGTAACTAGTACCAACCGTATCACTTAAGTAGTAGCTCTTACATATTTGTAGCAATAAAGTACTGTATAAAGTAAGGTTCATACCATGTTAAGGTTATACATTAGCAGGATACATCAATACTTATGATCCTATGCTTAGGATTAGTGGAATAAACTCTGTACTAATTAGGAAAACACAGTCCATGTTAATGATTAGTATGATTTTATTAGCTCAGTTTAGAGTAAGGGAAATGATTAGGGATATAACTATTACCAAGATGTATTGAGCTTACAGGTAACCATTGGTTAAGATGAGCTTGCTTGGTTATGGTATACTTATGAGTTTTATACCTTGTAGTGTTATAAAGGTAAGTGCTTTATTATGTAGAGATGATTAGGTTAAGCTTCAATAAGGTGATAGTACTTATGCTTACTTATTATGATAGCTCTAATTTCCCTTATCATTACAAGGGTTTCTCTCTTTGTTCGTGATTATTATGCATACCAGCTACTCTACTAACTCAATGATCCTGTACTAGTTCCAAGAAGTTGTAACCATATAAGCTTATGCTTGTTTACCATTAGTACTACCCTAATTAACAGTAAGCTGCTTAATACATAGTCTTAGTTACCTATATGATTATAGCTCTTAATGGGAACAGATCTAACAAATAAGTGTAATAAAAGCAGTAATTTTAAGTAATGAATAGAATGGTACTTATACTGATAGTTACAAGGGTCATGTTTAACTTACCACTATTCAAACATAACCTCCAAGCTGTAAGCTGATCTTAACTAGTAAGCTTCTAGTAATCAATGATGCTCGAAAATAATGGATAGTATAAGCTAGTTATGATGGTTCTTACTAAGCTGATTAGTACTAGTGATTTTTAAGTATCAACGTAATACAACATGTATCTCTTATGGAAACACAAGCACCATTAGTGAAACCACATAATGTTTTGTACTAAGTGTGATTGGAATGAGTGATTACCATTATCTTTAACCATATGTGAGTTAATATGGATATGTAAGCTCTATACAGATAAACACATAGTTGAATAGAGTAGAATAACATCTATATCATAGTGAAAGCTAACTTACTCCTACTATATAAGTAAGCATACAGCTGGGAGACTTACAAGCATTCAGCTAAGAACTGAGCTCAATCAAGCTCAATTATGGAAAGAACGATATGTATTGCTCATTTCACCAGTGTAATCATGAAGCTGAGTACAAGAACCTAGTTAATTAAGCTGGATAGGTATAATGCTTGATCAACCTTAGCAATACTGATGTAGTATCACCATTACTAATCTGATATCCTTGTTATAGTAGTAATGATAGAACAGAACAGTAAGCTTCTCCATACATTACAACACTAACTATACCTGTAGTATTTGACATATGTTATTTACTTGTATCAACTTGCATGGTTATAGCTAATCAATGTACTCCTTATACTTGGATATGGGTAACATTATGCACACACAATTGCATCGTCAATATTCACATTATTTTGATTGGCATTAGTTACTAGATGGACATTTTGTAAAAGATCTCTAGTAAAGTATGCACTGCACATGCTTTTGTATTTAAAAAAAAAACACACACACAGGCGTCGGTTAAGTGACGCCTATATTCGTCGCTTAATCGATGGCATGAAGGTTATAGCCGTCTCTTAACCAACGGAATGAAGGTTATTTGAAAAAAAAAATTTGACTACCGTCGCTTAATCGACGGCCTTTCTGTCGCTTAACCGACGGCATGAAGGTTATTTTCTCAAAAAAATTTCACTACTGTCGAAGATAGTCTGTCGCTTAACTGACGCTTTACATTTAACTGACGGTAAACTGAGGTGTCGCTTAACCGACGGTTTCGAAAGATGTCGGATAACCGACAAAGTTTTCGACGCTTAAAAAAAATCATAGTGTCGTACATGCGACAGGGAAGTGTCAAAAATACGACAATACTGCCGTCGGATTTTTGGTCGAAATGTAGTAGTGTAGGATACACTAATGGTGCTAGCCGCCACACCCGGAACTCATCCTCGGCTACTTAGGTGATCTATATGCCTACTCGTCAAGTTTTGTCTTCAAGAGGTGTATGTTTTCGGCCTTCATCAAACAATATTGCCGAGTATAGTGTTGTGATTGAGTTATTAGGCGATGCCATCTCTCGTGGTATTCGATCTCTTGAGGTATGTATTGAATTGCAGTTGGTGGTATTACAGTTAAATGGCGTGTATCGTAATAGATATCCAACTTTATTACAAATATTCTTGTGAGTAATTTTGTTAGAACGACAAATTGAAAACATTAAATACATTCACATTCCAAGGAACTACAATCATGTTGCTGATTCATATGCAGATTACATTCTAGATTTGAATTTTATACATAGACAATGAACCATTCACATCACATTCACACATGTAAATATAAATAACTAATCATCATAATCTTTTTTCATTCAAAATATAGTCCAAAAAGTGGTGTCATAATACATAATGTCATGATCCAAAATTGGGTCTTTTTAAGCCACCAAAATATACTACACAATCGATACAAGAAAAGTACATCTAGGAATCTAAGCCTATGGAGCAGGGTGCTAATCATGAAAGCACATGATAGCCCTAGATATCAGTTTCAAAAACTGAAGACATGCATGGGGTTCAACCTACTACCTTTCGCTGCATCGCCTTAGGAAAGTCCTCAACTTGCGCCATGGGCACCCTATGAGTCGAACAAACAAAGTTTGTGTGAATGTTTTGGAGCATATGGTTTGCATTCGCACCCACTCTATCATCACCTCTCCCCCTTTGATGATGTCGAGGGAAGATGTCTAGCCATCTAGGATGAACATCTATATATACATGACTAGTATCAATATGTGTCACCACCCAAAAACATGTTTTTTGATTTCATTATATCAAAAAATACAAAAAAATCAACTAATTAAAAAAGAAAATAAAGTCGGGTTGTCACCTATATTGTTGTATGCAAATCACTGTGGAATAGATATGTTTGGATCATCATGGAAGCCTATCCTTGCATAGGGTTAGTCATCAATTGCTACGATCTTTCTCCACCACTAGTAAAAAAATTTAGGTGCATGGGGCGTAGCTACATGTCCTCATCCTAGCCTTCACGTCACATTTTCCCAACGCAGCTGAGCTAGATCCCAAGGACCATGATGAGTGATCTCCACTATTGGGATTCACCCCAGTACACACTCAAAGAAGAATGTAGTCAAAATGATGGAAAAACCAAAGTTTCTCGTTCTACCTAGCTTGCAGTACGCCAACTATTGTTTCATGTTACCCAACATCAAGGTACTCCAGTCATAGATTGTGGGCCTCATGCACTCAACCGCATAAAACATCAATGGCCTAGAATCTTGATGGAGAGATGCTAACCTTGCAATATTTCCTAGTTATATTAATATTGTTAGATTTTTATCATATAAGTTACCATTATGATCTTAGGATCTTTAATTGAGAGAATAACATGCACAACAATAAAACACAAGAACAACACAAGGGAAAATAGACACAAAGAATTTTCCTCAGGGAAACCATAAAGGAGAAAACCCCACAAATTCCTCAGAGATAAAATCAGCACCAAAATAGAAAATCCCAAAACAGTAAGATGATCTCCACAGCTTCTGTCTCTCTCTCTCTCCCACTGAGAGAGATTCTCCTCTCTCACTCATGCACCCCAATGAGTGAGTGTGAGTGTTGTGTGTGAGATAAATAGAGAGACTCACTCTCTATTTATATTATTTCATTTACTTGAAGTGCAATCCAACATGTCGGCCTCACTTAAAAATTACTTACTAGAGCCGACATCTCTTGGAGTGTCTAATAATCCTAGCGCCCCACAACTTGTGGGGACTTTTCCCTCGGTTAACCTTGACTTATATGGTGGGGACTATTGCCCCGACTTACAATGACTCACCTAGGGTCAAATTTTCTAGGATAGTCTAATAACCCTAGGGCCCCATAACTGTGTGGACTTTAACCCTTGACAAATAGGAGGGTTACCCACAATGACTTGACATGAATTTCTCATTATAGAAACTTCCCGATCGGAACATCGGGGCATGACATGAATCAAATACATCCTAAAATAAACATCGGGTTACAATACATAAGAAATGCGGATGAATACATTCTGAATTTACAAATACATCAACACTTCCTCTTAACTAGGAAGGTATTCTCTTGACACAATTTATCAGCACAAGTCTTCTTCTCTGTATCATTTGAATCATATTCAAGCTCTCGTCATCTTCATCTTCATGTCATATTCATCTTCAAGTCATCTTCATCTGGATCTGGGTCATCATTGAATCTGGGTCATCATCAAGTCTAGATAATCACTTGATTTGGATCATCATCACTGTATCATCATCAAGTCTAGATAATCACTTGATTTGGATCATCACTATTGGATCATCAAGTCTAGATCATCAATTGATCTGGATCATCACTACTAGATCATCAAGTCTAGATCATTAATTGATATGGATCATCACTGAAGCTGGATCATCATCACATCTAGATCATCACTTGATATGGATCATCACATCTAGATCACTTGATCTGGATCGTCATCAAGTCTGGATGATCACATCTAGATCATCATCATATGCTATCTCATAATGGTGTTATCTCGATTCTTCTCATCACAGGAAGTTCTACAGAGTCAATCCTATAGGCCTACCCTTCATGTAGGTCTTCATCAACACTTATATTTGACACTTAAGTCAGAATGGCCCACCCAACTCTTACATCTGACCTCATCTTGTCAGAAAGGCACGCCCAACACTCACATTTGGCCTCATCCTGTCAGAAAGGCCCAACACTCACATTTGACCTCATCTTGTTAGAAAGGCTTAGCACTTATATCCGACCATGTGAAAGCACACCACATCGGAAAGGCTCTGCACTTACATCCAACCTCATCCTGTCAGAAAGGCGCAACACTTATAATTGACCATGCTCGAAAGCACCACATCGAAAAGGCTTAGCATTTACAATCCGACCATGCATGAAGCACCACATCAAAAATGGCTCAGCACTTACAATCTAACCATGCATGAAGCACCGCATCAGAAAGGGCTCTGCACTAACAATCTGACCATGCATGAAGCACCACATCAGAAAGCGCTCTACACTTACAATCTGACCATGCATGAAGCATCGTATCAGAAAGGGCATGCACTCACATCTGATCAAGGAGGAACTAATCCTACCATCACATCAGAATGGCCCCCAGTCCCAGAATGAGCTACTTGGTAACTGACCAAGTGACTCCATTTTTAGAATGGTAGTTGCCCTTACATTTGACCTACTCGTCAGAATGGCCAACACTCACATCTGACATGGAAAGAACCTAATCCTTTAGCCATGACATAATGGTTCAGCCCTTACATTTGATCAAGTGGGAACACATCCCTCTATCACATCAGAATGGATTCTCAGTCCTAGATTGAGTTTTCCTGGTAACTGACAAGGTTCCTCCATTCCCAGAATGGCAGTTTCCCTTACATCTGTGCTACTCAATAAAATGGCCAGCACTCATATCTGACATGGAAGGAACCAATCCTATCACCATGATAGAATGGATCAGCCCTTACATCTGACCTACTTGTCAGAATGGCTATTTATCTCAACACTCATATCTGACATGGAAGGAGCCAATCCTCTCATCATGACATAATGGCTCAGCCCTTACATTTGACCATGGAAGGAAACAATCCTCTCACCATGTCAGAATCGCTATGGGACTTATCACTTTCCCTTGGAGGAAACCTCAATCTGGAGAACACCAAGCTTCTCCCTGAAGTACTCGAACTTCACCCTAGCTAATGGCTTTGTCAATACATCAGCTATCTGTTCCTCCGTCACAACATACTGGAGCTTCACTGCTCCCCTCTGCACCATATCCCTGATATAGTGATACTTGATCTCGATATGATTCGACTTGTCATGGAACACTAGATTCTCTGAAAACTTCACGCAACTCTGGTTGTCACAAGTAGCATCCAATTGGAGATCAAATATATCAGACAGTAGCTTCCATAGCCATACTGCCTCACAACTAGCTGAATAAGCTACGACATACTCTGCTTCAGCTGTACTTAGTGCCACACAGGATTTCTTCCTGCTAAACCAAGAGATCACACTTGATCCCATACTGAAGTAACATCCTGAAGTGCTCTTCCTATCAATGGAACTGCCTGCTCAATACGAATCCACATAATCTTTTGATTCACCTCATACTTGAGCCCATAATCAACTGTACCCTTCAGGTACCTTACTGCATGCTTTGCAACCATCAGGCGAACATGTCTCAATGTGTTCACAGCAAAGCAAATATCTGGTCTCGTATTCATCAAGTACATCAAGGAACCAATCATCTGATGATACATCATAGCATCAACCATCTCTGATGAAGCAACACTCAATAGCTTCAAGTTCGATGCCATAGGTGTGGTCATGCAGTCCATCATCCTGAACCTCTTCAGGATCTCTACTGCATTCTTCCTTTGTCCACACCTCCATGCCTAGAAAATAGTGCATCGACACATAACAGGAGCATCACTGGTATTCCACCTTCAACCTTGAAGAAAAGGTTGGAATCCACTTTACTCTCAGTAAAGCCTAGATTCATCAGTAATCTATGCATCCTGTCGTACCATGTTGAACCTCAAGATCTTCTGTACTCCCTCTAAAGCAGAGCATCATACTCCCTCTTTCTTCTGTACTCTATGCACTGAAGCATTCTGTACTGGAGTGACAAGTAGCTTCCTATGCTACCAATATTATATGTATCCATATCATGTATAGAATTTCATCTTCAACCTTGTAGCAAAGGTTAAGATCTTCATCAAGCTGGCTACAAATGTCTCTTTGTAGTTTATGCCTTCTTTTCGTGAGAAGCCTCGTCGTACGAATCATGCTTTGTACGATGTTTCCATCTAGTGCATGATGGAACTACGAACTTCCCTTCACATATCGATACTGTATCCTAGACATCATTCTTCTTGAACTGGTCTTCCCTTTCTTCTTGGTTACTTCTTCGTAGCTTTAAGGTTCTACATCAATGATGTCACTGCATTCGTCATATTATTCTTCATCTTGAACTGTTGTCACTTGTTCTTCGGAACAAGTCTCATCCTTCTTTGCTTGTAGGTGATTATGTATGCGACCTTTCCTACAAGTCAAATGTATTTGTATGGTTAGAAACATTTCATAAGGTATATTCACAATGAAAAATTCTTATGCATAAATATATGATCATGCAACTACTTTTAGCCAATACAATCATCCATCCATATCTCACGAAAAATTTCTAGATGCCTTCCATCTCTACCAGGACAACATTGATATTGTGCACTAATCCAATATGTCATCAAAGAGGTTTCATTCTAGATAAGTAGCAATGGAGATTTGTATAGCACCATGAGCTACTTACCCATCACATGCATATTAGTAGTATACTGTCATTAATGCAAACATCCTATCATGCATAATACATCACCTGAATACAAACAAATGCATAACAAAACAATATCATGAAATGACAATTGAGTACTTATCTTTATTTGTTTCATAGGTAGACTCCTTGATCCTTCAGCTTCATTGTCTTCTTCATTCATAATAGCATTGTTTCTTATCCAAATGCTAGGATGGATAAGAGGTTCTTCAAGAGTTGAGTCCTTCATATTCCTCATCACTTGAGGGATCTTCTTTGGATGGTGAGAGCTTGATCTTCAGTTTCTCCCATATTGTCTTCTCTTCTTATGAGTCAAGCTTCTTCTTCTTCCCAGAGTTTGCTGAAAGTAATCACTTCCTTATGGCACACATTCCTCACATGAATGGATTCATGATCCTGGGAGACCATTCAATATGGCTATCACCACTTGTTCATTCTCCTCTTCTTCTTCTACCGCTTCAAGTTGTTCTTGATTTGAGAGACTCTTATGACTGCATCATCTCTGCATTATGGATCTTCACATTCTTCAACTGGTTTCTTAAGGTCATCTTTTGATGTATGTTCTTCCCTTCAAATAGCTTGGTCAAGGAATCAAACATATCCGGTGTCTTTTGGGAGACACTTGCGGTACAAGTTGATCTGTGACTGAATCAACAATGATCTTCTTGGTCTTAACCAAGTTCTTCTTGAGTAAGGCTTTGAGCCTCATCTCCCTATGGAGCTGGAACCTCTCTACTCATGTAGGTGTCCAATTAATTTTCTTCAGAGAGATCAAATACTTCCATGCTTGGAAGTTGTCAACTTCACCAAGCTTATCATCAAGCTGATGTGATAGATCATTTTGAAATGAGAACCTCAAATGAAAATAACAAAATATTAGATATTACCGATTTGAGGTGTCTTTCTTGGTTCCGAAGATGGATGATCTAGGGTTTGTCAGAGAAACCCTAATTTTCAAAACTTGGAATCTTTTAGATATGAATGGATATAAATATATATCTCTTCAAATGGATTTGTCCAATGTACTCCTTTTCTGAAAAAAATGGAGGGAAGCTCCCGGAACAGGAAGCCCTAGTTTTCCAATTTATTCTACAGAAATTCCTGTCACTGTTTCAGTGATATATCCAAAATTACTATTACTCTATGTCTAAAATTTCATACTGTGGTAACCTCTCATGTCCCTGATCTAGCACCATAGGTTTCATTAGAATTTTTTTTACCAATTGGGATTTATGATCCTTTTCCCAAGGTGACTTGTTACAGGACTGTTCAGAACAGCAAAGTTGTACGACATGCCACGTGTCACTGGTTCATCGTTTGAGTCTGATATTCGGATCACCAAAATTAAAGTCCATGCAATTTTGGGAAAATCTTCAGGAATTCCATTTGGAACTCTATAGCCCAAGATATTGTAATCACCCCAGGTGTCCTTTTTAGGGATGAATTATGGAAGAGGATGGAATCCTAACTTGGAGGGATCATATCGCCTAGAATATAGTGAATATGAGGGTTATTTTTGGACACAATGTAAATTAGTATTTTATCTATGGTCACTACAATTTTTTTCTCTTGAGTCTTCGCCAATATTGGAATATAGTGAATGTACCAAAACTTAGCAGTTTTAGTATTTAGGGTTTTTCTAGCTCGGGGTCAAACTAGGGCTTGAATTTCCCAGAGTTTCACCCAACCAAATTTCTTGATCCAGGTCTCTAAAATTAGGTTTTGATGAGGAGAACAATCCTATGCTAGTATCACTCAAAAATTCCTCTTTTGTAGAAAGCCCTAATTTTCGTCGAAAACTGAAAATGCTCGGAATCGAATTCCGCTTTGACAGAAAGATGCGCCCTTCAATGGAGAGTTATCCTAGCATAGTTTTTCTAATGGAATGTGGAGAGAGACCCAAAAATTAAGAATCCATAGATTCTATAGCCGCACAATGTCTTCTTCTCAGGTTAGCTCTTATACCAGTTTATATTTTTATCATATAAGCTACCATTATGATCTTAGGATCTTTAACTGAGAGAATAACAGGCACAGCAATAAAACACAAGCACAACACAAGGGACAATAGACACAAAGAATTCTCCTCAGGGAAACCATAAAGGAGAAAACCTTGCAACTTCCTCAGAGATAGAATCAGCACCAAAATAGAAAATCCCAAAATAGTAAGATGATCTCCACAGCTTCTGTCTCTCTCTCTCTCCCACTGAGAGAGATTCTCCTCTCTCACTCATGCGCCCCAATGAGTGAGTGTGAGTGTTGTGTGTGAGATAAATAGAGAGACTCACTCTCTATTTATATTGTTTTGTTTACTTGAAGTGCACTCCAACATGTCGGCCTTAGTTAACAATTAGTTACTAGAGCCGACATCTCTTGGAGTGTCTAATAACCTTATTGCCCCACAACTTCTGGGGACTTTTCCCTCTACTCAACAAGGAGGGTTAAACTTGAATCAGATGGTGGGGATTGTTGCCCTGACTTACAATGACTCACCTAGGGTGGACTTCTCTAGGATAGTCTAATAACCCTAGGGCCCCATAAATGTGGGGACTTTAACCCTTGACAAATAGGAGGGTTACCCACAATGACTTGACATGACTTTCTCATTATAGAAACTTCCCGATCGGAACATCGAGGCATGACATGACTCAAATACATCCCAGAATAAACATCGGGTTACAATACATAAGAAATATGGATGGATACATTCCGAAGTTACAAATACATCAACAAATATGGCCTTGAGGAAAAGGATCTAGATATAGTTCAGTAGGACCTGAATACCATCCTTTTCTGTGTCTGGGAGGAAGTATACATCAATGTATTCCTAAATAGTGAGGCCACCTCCAACCCCATGAGCTCTTAGATTGATTACCTCGCCTTGAAGGGACTATCTAGTGATAAATTAAATATGCTCAACCTCAAGGCTAAGGGGCATCCCATCGATCTGGAAGGTCTACGTATCCGGATCCTAGTGGTAGACCAGCATCTGGAGTAGTCTAACGACAAGATTTGAACCCAGAATCCGACAACATTCGACCAAAAATACTGTTTTGTCGGATTTCAATTTGAGGTTAAGAATTTTGATTAATTTTTTTAATGCTAGAATTTATCGTCATATTTTTGACCCCAATGTTGCCAAATTTTCGACCCCACTTTCGTCATATTTGCAACAACATAGATGTCGGATATGCGACATTATTTCATTGGATTTGTGACGTATTTGTCATATTTTTTTGCAATGGTAACTAGGATTTTTGCAATGGTAACTAGGTTAATATCATTGATTATTCAATGAATGTTGAATTTGAAAGTATATAAATTATAGAAACATTCCGACTTTTTTTCTATAGAAGCGATGGATGGTTTGCGAAAATTAGTTTATTCCTCGACGAATGGTTTGAGGAATTTTTTTATTCTTTGACTGACAATTTGCGGAATTATTTTGTTTCTTCACGGACTATTTACAGACATCATTTTATCGACAGACTGTTTGCAGAAATTATTTTATTCTTTGACAAACCACTGTTTGTGGAAATAGTGATGTGTGGACCTTGATTGTTTAAGGTTGTCGATAGTATTCATTCAAGTTTTTTGTGACAAAATGTAAAATAACAATATTCCTTATCCAAACGAACAAAATCGATAATTGCTTGCTATACTATGGGATGCAGCAAAAATAAGGGGTGATAGGAAATGCTATTGTCTAGGTAGTCAATGCAGGGGATTTAAGAGGAGAACAAGTTTTATATTTTTTGCTTTGTTAAATGTATGTATTAGTTAAATACTTCCTATATTAAATTATATGTATTGATGTATTCATGTAATGATAAAGCAAATACATCCTATGACATGTCATCCAGAGGAAGTCATTTCAGAATAAGTATTGAAGGAACATGGAGCTATGCTTAATGGAGAACAAGTTAATCATGCTTTTGAAGAAGCTGATCATACTGATAACATAGCTGTATATAATGGTACAAATACATTGATCCATGATTCATTTAATGTTAGAATGGATGATGATGATGACGGTGATCATGAAAGTATTGATGACTTTGATGATGTTCATGATATACGTCTTCTTGAGAATGCATACAAACCCCTTTATGAAGGCTCAAAAAAAAAAATTCTCTTAGCTATATTGTTGATAATGAACTTGAAGGTTATGAATGGTCTGTCAAATATATCAATCACATGGATGTTAAGGTATGTAAAATAATCCGTCACATATATATGATCGTGATAAAGGTTAAATTTTTCCCTTTAATAATTGTATTGTTAATTCAAAATTCAAATTAACATGGTTGAAATTTGTTTCGTTAATATTATTTATATATTATATTAACTCTATTTTTATTTTTATTTGATGTAGCTTGATATATGAATTTTTGTTACCACCATCAAATATTTTACCTCGCACATATCAACATTTATCTTCCATCATGAAAGAGTTTGGAATGCATTATGAAGCAATTCATGCACGCCCCGATGACCATGTTATATATTATAATCAACATGAATTTGCAATAGAATGTCTGAATTTTCATATAAGTAGATATCGAACAGATCAAGTAACAAAAAAGGTGCCTCACAAGGATCTTCGTTATATTCTCATCATTCCATGTTTGCAACAACTATTCATGTGCAATAAAATAGTGTAATTTAAGCATTACCATGCAAGGAATATAAGTCAAGATGATGTTATTCGAAATGCCTGCAGATGGTTTCGCATTTATAGATATGGAGGAAAAATGGCCTCACTTTAAAGAAGAACCTCATAATCTTAGGATTTATTTGGAAGCATATGGTGTTAATCCATTTTCACATATGAGATCCATTTACACAGTGTGGCCTATTTTTTTTATCAACAATAACATTCCTCCATGGTTGTCAATAAAGAGGGAGCACATAATGTTGTCGATGATTATTCTAGGTATATTGTGTCTACAACTGTTTTACTTTTATTGTATTTGTGGCAAATCATTTGTCATATTTTGTTTCTTAATGTCATCCACACACACACACACACACACACACACACACACACACACACACACACACACACACATTATTTTAATCTTGTCCATTGTTTATATATTTTAATGGTTCTCATAATTATATATTTAATATGTACTTCAAATCAATCAGGTAAGTTCCAAGTCAAAGATATGAATGTATATATCAAACCTCTTATAGACGAGATACTGAAGTTATGGAATAGCAACAATATGTATGACGTATCTAGACCAATACGACAAAGGAAATTTCAAATCCATGCAATGCTTGTACGGAGAATACACGATTCCCTAGGGTTAACCCAATTTTTTGGTTTGTATTTTCAAGTTCCACTTTAATTGCATTTTATTTTATGAGGTAGTTAATATAGTTTATATATAATTATAATTGACATAGATATTCCATATCTATATATTGTAGGTCTTCATACGAAGGGACAATTTGCATGTCCAGTTTGTGGTCATAAGATAAAATCTCCTGACTCAAAAAGCTTAAGAAAGGAGGTGTTTGATGAGTATAGGAACTTCCTCTCTAAGATTCACAAGTATAGAACAACCAAAAAAAAATATTTTAAATGGGAAGCAAGAGACTGCATTAAAACCATGGAGAATGACACCTTACCTTTCGAAGTTGTAATATAATAGAAATAGTCAAGCTAGTATGTATGGATCATGGTATATGAATTGTTATGGAATTTTTTTTATTGTGTTGTTTACTGTAGTGCCAATAATTGATTTCTGTAATTTATTTATAAAATTATATTCATGATGTCCGTCGTGATCATGAAGGAATTAATGGGCTTCCACGAGGAGTGAAAAGTTATCCTAAACAATTCAACAGGTTCCCTACTATGATCACCTACAAATTGTTCATCTGTTTGATACAATGCATATTGGAAAGAATGTGACTGGAACATTATGGTGACCATTGAAGCTAAGGATCAACAAAGAAAAAATTGTGAAATTTTGGAAAGACATTCAAGAAGGAAACCATGCATTGAAATATGTCTTTCAATTTCATAGCAACAAATACCAAATTAATATAAACTCAATTCCATGGATGTTTACGTAGTATCAAAGTAATGTTGTAAAAGAAGTCATGCGACCAATTAATGAAATTTGGCATGGTTAGAATAGACACATGTATTGACGGTGTGGGAGGGTTTCCATAATCAATCATCGTCATCATCAACATCATCAAAATCATCATCATCATCATCATCAACATTAACATCATTGTCAAATTCATCAACATCATCAACATCATCAACATCATCATCAACATCATCAATGTCATCATCACCATCATCATCATCATCATCGTCATTGTCATCATCATCATCCTCATCATCCTCATCATCGCCAACTTCACCATCATCTTCATTATCAAACCTGACTGCAAATAACTAATCGATTAATAAAAACCATATGTGACGAAGAATTAATGTGCTACATGGGGCCAATGATGAAATGTTTTACATATGTGCTAGCTTGGTGTGAAATTTGGCATGGTTAGATTAGACACATGCATTGATGGTGTGGAAGGGTTTTTAGAATCAATCATCATCATCATCATCATCATCATCATCAACACCATAATCAACATCATCATCATCATTGTCATCATCATCATTGTCATTAACATCATCATCATCATCATCATCATCATCATCATCATCTTCATCATCTTCATCATTTCATATGAGATAAACATGGTGGCCATCGTCATCATAAACATCATCGCCAACTTCATCAACATCATCATCAACATCATCATCAACATCATCATCAACTTCATTGTCATCTTCATTGCCAAACATGACTATCAATAATAAATCGATTAACAAAAACCATACTTGACAGTGAATTAATGTGCTACATGGGGCCAATGATGAAATTTTTTAGATATGTGCCGGCTTGGTGGGAAATTTGTCATGGTTATACTAGACACATGCATTGATAGTGTGGGAGGGTCTCCAGAATCAATCATTATCATCATCATCATCATCACCAACATCATCATCATCAACATCAACATCATCATCATCATCAACATCATCATCAACATCATCATCACCGCCATCAACATCATCATCATTGTCATGATCATGATCATCATCGTCATCATCATCATCATCAAATGCTACATTCTTAGTATTCATAGAATAAATCCATGGTTTCCTTATAATGGTATGACTTGAGTAATTATGTAGCCTATTAATGCTAGATGTTGGTTTAGAATATTAATGGGTGAGTTCAAATCCATTCCAATTGCCTTTATTCATTAAATAGGAATATACTTGGCCTCCTTAGGGTCAATTCAATCATATGGGAACCCATACATAAACTAGTTCACGTTCAAACTCAACATTGGCCTATAAATACAATCCAGTTCCATGCATTCTTCAATATTTTTTATTATAAGGATATGCTATTGATATTTTTATAAGAGGGAGAGTACCCTTTCTTCCTCTCTCATTTTTTCCCCTTTACCATAGTCTCATGTTTCCCAAATTTATATTCAAAACGACGTCTACATATAAGGGAAGTGATATTAGATTATTTCTTCAATATAGAGATCGCATTGGAGGAAACAAAGGATCCTCCAATAGATAAGGATTGAAGATCACATACACAATCCATTCCTCATGTGGTATTAATTTTGTTGTGATTTCCCTTTCATTTGGATATTAAATAATTCCTTTCGTTCTCCACCCTATGTTATTTAAACTTTTCAAAATTTAGGTTTTGGATGGTTTGTTTATTAATATGCATGCTTAAGGTTAGCATATGTTTCTTTGATTAATTGATCACTCACGTTTTTATTCCTTGTCTCCAAACAATTGGTTGGGATTACTTTTTGGTTGACACATACATGAAAATCATTTCTTAAAATAAAACATGTTTGGTTTATGTTTCCAAACCAAGACTATTAAAAAAAATCAATTTTTTAATTGGAATAATTAAATCCTCTAAAGAGAACCAAAAATAATTTATAGTCTAGGTTAGAATTGAGGAGTTAGGCATCCAAATAATAATCGACTATTGTTTCTGTTTCAAAACATAGATATTTTCTTGTGGAACTTAAAATCCTTCGTAGTAAATGCATTTTAATAGTATTAAATCCTTTGTTGTTTTATCTACCTTATAGAACAACTCCTTGGAAATGGTGCCAAAAATGTTGGGTGTTATATCAACTAACTTAATACACTTAATATTTTATTGTCGACCGGGGTTGGTAGGATTTGAGTTGATACAAAATATATGCGAAGGTAGAGGGGTTCCTAGGGCGTTGTAGAAATACTTAAATAAACAAAAGATTGAAAAATATTCAAAATGAAAAACCGAGTCAAGCTCCTAAATTACTAATATGGTTGAACTAAAACAAAACATCAGACTAAGATAATATTATACTATGTTATTTTAACTAATAGATGAGAATATAACAAAACTTATTAAATAACTTCAAGGGCTAACTATTCATAGAAAGTACATATTTGAAAATACAATCACAACAACTGGATAATTTATGAACAAATAATTTATGACTGGAAAATGTATTATCAACAACTACTTGAAAATATGGGGTTTAAGGAAGATCTATATAATAAGGGAATGGAAAACTGAATAAAGAAAAGCAAGTAGAAAACTTAATAAAGAAAACTAAATAAAAAGCAAGTAGAAAAATTAATAAAGATAATTAAATAAAAAGCAAGTAGAAAACTTAATCAAGATAATTTTAAATTCTTTTGTACAAGTATTTTCAATAATCACAAAGTGAAAGGAATAGGTCTTATTACTATGATAAATTGATAAGATACTAGTATACCAGCAATTCATGCACCTAAACCTACAAATCCATATACAAAAAATAAATCAAACATAATTTCAAAACATTACAACAGTATTACAGAAGAAAATCGGAAATTAAAAAGAACAAAATAACAATGCATAATTCAAAGCATGAGTTGGAAAGAGAAAATTAAAAATAAAACTCAGTGTTGGAGTAGGGTCCCGCAGCTATAGAAGAAGCTGCTATTTTGACGGATAGACAGTTTTGGCGGAGATATAAGAGGCAGAGCTACAACACTGTAGCAGGTTTCTAGCTACAGATAAGAGCTGGAAACCATGACGTAGAAGACAGAGAAGTCAAAGAAGACGACGGTACCTGAGCGACTGAGAAGAGAGAGCTCACCCATTGCATTGAAGGCAGCGACGGAAGACAGGAGGGTTCAGCTACCCTCATAAAGGAAAAGGAGCAATGAGGCCGAGGTATTGAAGATGAAGGACAGAAATGGGAAGCAGTGCCAGTACCCATGGTCAGCGCTGGGAAGCATGGAAGACTGCAGGAAGCTGTGGTGAAGGGAAGTGGTGCATAGTACCCATGATCAGTGCTGGGAAGCATGGAAGACTGCAGAGAGCTGTGGTGTAACGGATAGCGGCTACCTCAAAGTACAGATACGCCGACTATCACTAGTTAGGGTTTGGGTTACTCTTGGGACAGGCCCACAGTGTTGTAATGGCGAGACCTTCGGGCTGCCTATAAAGGGATGTATTTTTTATTGTAAAAGGTTGTTGGCATTTTGAGCATTTTAGGCCATCCAACTAGTTATATCATCAGTAGTCTGTTAGCTTACTATTATTTTGTATTGTAGCAATCCGCAGGGATTGACAGAGAGGGAAGGGTATATTGTAAGAAAGACAATATAGAGATAGAGAAGAGATATAAGAGAGAAGGGCTCCAGGATGTGTGCGGAGTTACCCGGAAGATCTCAAGCTGCATATGCGGTGCAGCAGAACTATGTTTACTGTTAGAATAATCAAACCCATAGTATTACCCACTTAGACATTAATTCATTTATTTTTGTCTTATTTGCCTAGTCCATGAGTCCCACCATGTGCAAGTTGCTAATTGCCTATCCATAGAGGTCAAACTTTCCATATTTGACCCATGTAGCACTTGGGAAATCCTTAGGAATCAAATATGCTTTATTCCTGGCCTCCTAGGCGCCCTTCTATTTTTTCTGCTTTATTGACTGCTTTTTCAGTGTTTTAAGGCACACAGGAAAGGAAGACTAGGTGAGGTGAACTTGTTTTCTTGCCCTTTCATCCTCCACTCTTTCCTCCATGCAAAAGCATGTATGAGATACCATTCCACCACTCATTAGCTTTCCCATGCGCCCTTGCCAATTCGTGAGCCTCGTGACAGATTTGGGATCAGCTTTTTACACCTATGGGGGATTTGCCTATTTTGAGTAAGCCTGCTTTATGCTAGTTTTGGATGCCTCCTTATGCATTCAACCTATTGATGTATTCTATATATTCAAGAAACCTACGTTATTACAGGGTTGGCTATTGTACACTGAGTTAATATAATTTTGTGTTACAGCTCCATATTCAGTCTCCATTGTTGACAATTTTGCATGATCAATTGTAATTTGTTGTGAGTGAAATTAATATATTGCTCGTCATAATTTCTACATGGTATCAGAGCCATTGTATGTTTTTACTCTCCTTCAAAAATTGTTTTGCAGGTTCGACATCAAGATTGGGAGCCTTCTATTGATAGCCGGGACAGATTTTCTAAGGCTATGGATTCACAGAAAACTATCTTCACTCCCTTCAAATTTTTTGAATGGAAAGAAGAGATGGAGATCTTGTTGAGAGCGAAAGGACTCTACAGGGTGACTATGGTTATAGAATTAGAGCCCAATGCAGCTACAGAGAAGATCAAATGGCACAATCAGAGAGATGAGGCTTATGGCCTCCTATGTCTCAGTATTTCCCGAGACCTCCTTTTCCATCTCGATGGATTAACTTCACCGGATCAAGTATGGGAGAATATTTCTGATATTTTTGGAAAGACAGATGAGATGAGGGGACATTAGATTGAAAATGAGTTGATTTCTCTGAGTCCCAGTAGCTTTGAATCTTTGCAACTATATTTCTCCAAGTTCAAAGCACTAGTTTTGCAGCTGAAGCAGTGTGGTATCGAAAAGAAAGATGATCAGCTCGTATTGGCCATCCTCTCAAAGCTAGGACCTGACTACTCAGTCTTTTTTTTTACCTTCTATGCCACAAAACTCACAGCTCGAACCTGGAAGATGCCTAGCCTTGCAGATTTCATGGAATCTCTCACACAAGAACAAGACAAACTAGTGATGATGGGCACCATCAAACCTTCCAAAGACCAAGATCTGGTTGCTGGAGATTTGAGGGTGGATTCTAAAAGCAAAAATAAAGCTAAAAAGCCACTTGAGCAAAGAAGAGACAAGAAGCAGTCTCTAGAGGATCAATAAGGTCCCAAGAAAAATACCCAGAAGAAGAAAAACAAAGGTGAAATGAACAAGTGCTCATACTGTTCGAAGGGAAATCACATTGAAAGCTCTTGTATGAAAAAGCAGATTGATATGCTGACCAATCTCCTGGAGAAGAATGGCATCTCCCTTCCAGAAATCTCAAAGAAGAGAGAAGGAGGATCAAGTTCCGATGACAGAGAGAGAGTTCATGCTCTAGTCGTTGGCACATCAAGCTCACCCAGTTTTATCATAGATTCTGGAGCTTCAAGACACATGGTTTCGACTAAGGAGGCCTTCTCCTCACTGGATATGTCGAAAGGACCATCTATTGTACTGGGAGATGACTCTCTCACTGAAAGCAAAGGCAAAGGAAGGATACAACTTGATCATGGTAACTTCAACAATGTGCTGTATGTCCCTGGTATTGCCTCCAACCTTCTGTTAGTGTACCAGATGACCCACACTGGGTCTCCTAAGAAAGTCATATTCTTACTAGATGAAGTTGAGATCACAGAAATCTCAAGTGGAAGAATCATTGCAAAAGGAGTAGCGAATCATGCTCAAAAGGTATACATGTTTTCACACTTCCTGCCTTACTCAAACCCCTCTGCTCTTCTTATCCATGCTAATGAAGCTAGCAAGATATAGCATGAAAGATTTGGCCATTTAAATTACAAGTATTTGTCTGATCTTAGTGAGAAAGATATGGTCATAGGGTTGCCCAAGATAAAATTTTCCAAAGGAGTATGCCAAGGCTGTATCCTAGGAAAACACCCAGAGCACAAATTTGAGAAAGCCAGCCATGAGAGAACCTTTGTACCCCTCGAGCTGATTCACAGTGATGTTTCTAGACCATTCCCTCATATGTCCATGAGTCAGGCCAAATATGCATTGACCTTTATTGATTATTTTTCCAGGTATTTTTGGGTTCACTTCATGAAACACAAGTCAGAAGTTTTTGGCCTATTCAAAGTCTTCAAGGCTTTGGTTGAAAACCAGTGTGGAAGAAAACTCAAGGTACTCAAGTCTGACAATGGTGGTGAGTATGTCAAGACTGAGTTTATTAACTATTGTGCAGATGCAGGTATTCAGATACAGCATTCTATCCCCTACACACCAAAGCAAAATGGTGTTGCAGAGAGGAAGAACATATCACTGAAGGAGATGGAAACATGCATGATGGAGGCCAAAAATTTGCCACCAAAGTACTGGGCTGAAGCTATCAACTATGAATCCTATATTCAGAATAGGGTTCCTCACAAACAGTTGGATGGCATGACTCCTTTCGAAGCATGGAGTGGGCACAAGCCAGATGTGACCCATTTCAGGATTTTTGGCTCAAAGGCATGGGCTAGAATCCCGATAGAGAAGAGGAAGGATTTGCAGCCCCAAATCCAAGAGTGTATTTTTGTGGGATACTCTAAAGATTAAAAAGGGTACAAGTTGATAAATTTGAGCACAAAAAAATCCTTCATCGAAAGGTGTGTTCAGTTTGAAGAAGAACCCCTTGCAGATGTGGAAATTGGTGAAGCCTCTTCACCACCTGAACCTCAAGAAGTAAGTAAAGAGTTTGTTGAACATGCTGATTCTGATTTGTTTGATGGATATGAGTTTATTGCATACCCAAACATCCCCACAAGGCCTAAATGGGCAGCCAAGACACTACATGCAGCAGGACAGTTAGCTGGGGATCCCAATGACCCAAGGAGGACTAGATCTCAATTTGAGAGTGGTCTGTCCATGAAAGATCCCGAGTTTGCTGAAAAATGATATTTGATGGTGGATTCTAATCCTCAAACATATGAAGAAGCAGCAGTAGATCCAAGATGGCAAGCTGCCATGAATGAGGAGTTCAACTCGCTACAGAAGAGCAACACATGGGAGCTAGTGGATCTTCCTCCAGGGAGAAAACTAGTACAGTGTAAGTGGGTCTATAAGACCAAATTTGCTGCTGATGGTTCACCACTGAAGTACAAGGATATATTGGTAGCTAAAGGCTACTCACAGGTTCATGGCATCGATTACAATGAGACTTTTTCCCCAGTGGCAAAGATGGATTCAATCAGGCTAGCTCTAGCCATTGCAGCATCAATGCAATGGGAGGTACATCATATGGATGTAAAATGTGCCTTTCTGAATGGTGATATCACTGAGGAGATATATATGAAGCAGCCCCAAGGTTTTTCTACTGACCATTCTCTTGTGTGCAGGTTGAGAAAGTCATTGTATGGGCTAAAGCAAGCCCCCAGGGCTTGGTATGCCAAGATAGATAGCTTCTTGCTATCTGTGAATTTTGTTCGGTGCAAATCAGATTTGAATGTCTATCTGAAGTTAATTAATGGTTCATTAATGATCATTGTGTTATATGTTGATGACCTCCTCATTACAGGAAGCTCACAAGCTGAGATTGCTTCCCTAAAAGGAGCTATGAACCAAGCCTTCTCCATGACAGATTTGGGGCTCTTAAGTCAATTTCTGGGGCTTGAGATTGCTCAAACCAAAGCTGGAATCAAGGTGCACCAATCCAAATATGCCTTGGATTTTCTGATCAAATTCAGAATGCAAGATTGCAAAGCAAGAAAAACTCCTTTCCTTTCAGGAGTGAAGCTGGAGGAAGATGATTCTCCACTGATGGTAAACAACACTTTGTATAGGCAGTTGATTGGAAGTTTATTGTATTTGACACATACTCGACCTGATCTTTGTTATGCAGTCATTGTTTCTTCTAGATTCATCGATCAGCCCCATGAGATCCATTGGAAAGCATCCAAGAGGATCCTTAGCTTTGTTCAGGGAACAAGGACACATGGGATTTTCTAAAAAGCCAATTCTGACCTTGAGTTAATCGGTTTTACTGACAGTGATTGGGCAGGTGATAGCACATACAGGAAGTCCACTTCAGGTTATGTGTTCATGCTTGCAGAAGGGCCAATCAGCTGGTCAAGCAAGAAACAGAGTGCCATTGCACTCTCATCTACAGAAGCTGAATACATAGGAGTTGTTAATGCAGCAACTCAGTGTTTATGGTTGCAGGGTTTACTTGGAGAGTGTGGTTTCGAACCTGAGTACTCAAATACCATCTACTGTGATAACTAGAGTA
>LPNX010104307.1:150807-163962 GCA_001517045.1 Pseudotsuga menziesii
TGATTTATTACTCATAAATTTAGGCTTAAGGGGGGGTGATAGAATAATCAAACCCATAGTATTACCCACTTAGACATTAATTCATTTATTTTTGTCTTATTTGCCTAGTCCATGAGTCCCACCATGTGCAAGTTGCTAATTGCCTATCCATAGAGGTCAAAATTGACATCTTTGACTCATGTAGCACTTGGGAAAGCCTTAGGAATCAAATATGATTTATTCCTGGCCTCCTAGGTGCCCTTCTGCTTTTTCTGCTTTATTGACTGCTTTTTCAGTGTTTTAAGGCACATAGGAAAGCAAGACTAGGTGAGGTGAACTAGTTTTTTGTCCTCTTCATCCTCCACTCTTTTCTCCATGAAAAATCATGTATGAGCTGCCATTCCACTACTCTTTAGCTTGCCCATGTGCCCTTGTCAATTTGTGAGCTCCATGACAGATTTGGGATCAGCTTTTTACACCTATGGGGGATTTGCCTATTTTGAGTAAGCCTGCTTTATGCTATTTTTAGATGCCTCCTTATTAATTTGACCTCTTGATGTATTCTATATATTCAGAAACCGATTTTATTACAGGGTTGGCTATTGTACACTCAGTTAATATAATTTTGTGTTACAGCTCCATATTCAGTCTCCATTGTTGACAATTTTGCATGATCAATTGTAATTTGTTGTGAGTGAAATTAATCTATTGCTGGTCAGAATTTCTACATTTACCTTCCCCTGAGCTATAATATAAACATAGTTCTATGGACATAACTTCCATCCTGGAGGTGAACCATGTTAAAATCAAGTGTTATGCGATTGATTCATGTGTTGTGTTTATTTGTTGCATATGTTAGTTATTATATGAGCCTTGTTTATAGTTGAAGGTATGTATACGTTGTTCAATTCACAGCAATATAGAAGGATAGATATAAGTTGAAGTATTTGGCATGTTGTATGCGGATTCATTTATGCTTTTCTTGAACAGTCACTAGTCGCAGTGTTAAACAGTCTGGTATGTTGAGTCTTGCAAGTCGACACGAACAACGCTAAGTGCGCTGAGCCGTGGGAGTAGGATATCGTAGAGAGGCGATACCGCACCGGCAGAGGATCTGCGGTGAAAAATACCATAGGTTAATGACTTAGCGTTGGAGAGGAAGTTACGTGTCGCCTGGTGCGTGGCGATGCGATAAGGCTGGAGGCATCGCGAGTCAGTGGAAGTTGCGCGACGCGGAAAGGGACCACGCAACAGATAGAGGGAGATATCACGGTCAGAGGAGCTGTGAGACAAGGAGATCGTGCGACGCGAGTAGAAGGATCGCGCGACGCGCAGAGAAAGAGGCCTCACGGCTAGAAGAGCTGCGAGCCGCTAGTAGGCTTCCATAGAACCTGGTCCAAGATGCTTGAGTCCTTGGCCAACCCATTAGAATCACTTCGGGTGAGACTTCAGGCCACTTTGCGGTCTGTCGCCGAAAGGGCCAGTGAGCTAGGGGTGTTGTTGGTTAAATACAGTAAACCTGGGTTTGCCCACGATAGCCAACACTTAGTAAATACTTTAAAAAAACCTAATCTATGACTCAAATAAAAACATAATTATTACCTAATGACTACAATCAGAGCATAAAAAAAAAGAAAGAAACATAACTAAAAATAGGCTTAAAAATAAACTAAGAACACTAAAGGTCAGATGGAAGACTGGACAACAATCTAGAAGGAAGGTCTAAATGACAGTCCAGACACACAGTCCGAATGAGAGGCTGTATACAAAAAATAATAAAAACAGACCTAAATGATTTAATCATCAACTGATTCTATGCATATGAAAACAAGATGCATAAAGACATAATTTAAACCTAATTAATCATCGTATTTAACAATGAAATAAACAAAAACAAATACATGAAAATAAGAAAATCATTGCATACTAATAAACAAACTAAAATTTAAATTGCATAAACTTATAACAAAAATAAACAGAACTTAATCTATCTAAATTGATGAAAACAACCTATTCTATGTGCTTATTTAAATTCTATCTAGATAGATAAATACCACCTATTCTACATGCTTGTAAATAAGACTGAACAATAAGGTAAAAATGAAAGGATTTAAAAGAAAACCTAAAAGAAAACGATACATGACCGGCCATTTTATAAACAAAAACTACATTAACACCATAGCATGAATTTTATTAACTACAACAGATACATGCTACAGGAAACAGAGAAATAAATGATTACATAAACTTAACTAACTAAACAAATTGGAAATAAAACTACTTATCTGTAAGGATGAGATAACAAAAACTCGTATGAAAATAGAAACCACAAATTGTCAAGGGGCCCTCTCAGCAATCATGGATAATGCCTGGTGAATTCTTGCACACGCAGTCATAAACAACAAAGCATAGAGTTCTTATTAAACAGAAGGAACATAGTTACAATATCCCCCCTCAAAGCAAACTAACTATCTATCTAATGGATTGATCAATCCCCTATCTCTCTATATGGAGGTGTTTATATACAATGTTTTCAAGAGGTTGAGGAAGTCGACCCTTTAGTGGTCGACTGCTCTTCTAAATTTAGTCAATCATAAAAGGAAATAATAGTTTACAAGCCAACACATAAGCATATCCCTTCTTTGGTGTAATTCTGATTTTCTTCATTGTGAACGTGGCATGTAGGCTTCCCTTTAGCGTGAACAGGGCATCGTGGTGGTATAACTACTCCTCTTTCCACATGACTGGTGGAGTGGTGGTGAGCAAAGAAAATTGCAAGCTATTGTGCTATATAGAACGTGGCTTTATTACCCAGGCACGTCGATAACAATTTATTTGCAGGCTATTTTATATTTTACGGTGCACAGGTTGGTAGGCGATTTGGATGGAAGGATGAACACCTAGCTACACTGTGAGCTAGATACACTAAGCGTTAATCTAGGGCAACATGGAAAACCACCAGTGAATTTTGTACAATGGGCTGGATGACAAGGTAATAAGAAACAACATCGTGACAATGAAGATCCTCTAGAACGTTCCCTCCTTTAAATGAGTGAGCAGTGAAAATAGAATGGAGAAATTAATGCACCTGCGATCCTTCTAGATTGCTGATTATGCTATCACCTGAGCACATGGTCAACATAATGGTTTGCATATTGCTTCAACATTTAATGCCTGAAATCGGTTATGGATAGCACACAACCTGATTGAGGAGCTGAACGGTGAGCTATGTGATGAGCTGGACAATGAGCTGGATGACGATTGCACAGATTAGGATGAATGGTGAGCTGAATGTGTTTTGTTTATAGATTCGCCCCAAACATACTACATAAACTGCAAACAAATATGTAAATCAATTAAGATATTAAATATTCCATAAATAATATAGATTTGAGTTAATAAAATCATAAAAATGATATTAATAACCAAAGTTGAATAAACATTAAATTTGTTCTTACCTTGTGCTGAATAACGACCTGCATAACATAAAATACATGAAATATAATAAAATATGGATTTATATGTGTTATTTTAATGCAAAAAATGATAACAAAATGAGGCTCAACATTCCTCGAAACCGGAGAAATGCCAGGTCCCACTGAGCAAAGAAAAAGATAAGAGATAATACTGTCAAAGTGAACTATAAAATGTGAATCAGCAACAGGCATATGCATGAATGAGTGAGTTCATAAAGTTTATAGTTAGTTCAACCATGTCCAAAGTAAAACTTTTTACAAGTTGAAGATATGACAAAAATGGTATAAAATTAATCATTTGATAGTTTATACGCATGATTGGGTAAAAGGATAGGGTTACTAACAGTGAAATGATAACTAAAAAAAACTTTTAAGGTCAAAGCATTCTCATGGAGGTAAAATATATTTGCAAAAAAAAAAATTGGTTAGCAAATTTTAATGTCATAATATCACCAAGTTGAGATCGTCATGTGATATTTCATTTGGATTATCCTTCGATCTTAATATATTCCTCCATATTGATCTTCTGTAAAAATATACTTCATGCTATAACAAAGTTCCATGGCTAATTTATCCTAAAAAACACTTATCGTTTTTTTGTCAGAGAAAATAGATCTGTCATAAATAAAAATCAATAGTCTAATTTTCCTAATCCTCCTTCCTCCAAACCAAAGGTTTTGCGTGTCCTCAAGCCATGATAAAGAAGATTCGATTGTTCCTTAAAAAGAGTCCTATCATTTTGTTTTATTATTTCGTAAAAAGAAAAACTAACTAGTAAATAGAAAGGATTAAGATATGTATATTCATGAAAAATAACAGTGCTAAGAAAGACCACTTAAATGTTGATAAAAGACCTGAAAGCATATAGAGGAAAAACTAGTCATCCATGCCTTATTTAAAATATATCTTGTCATCATAAGATATATTGAGTTTACCTCAGAGTGTGTGATATTTCATAGCTATGGGTCCCATTTCTAAGATAATGACATCCTAGGTATGTGTTGAATTAGATGGCTAGGTCCAATTCCAACTTACAATGATTCTCAAATGACATTGAAAACAATTATCCTTAAAAAAAATTTGAAATTTTTTCTTCATATTTATCATTATTCTTCGAATCATGTGCATAGTAGTGCATTAACAAGATCTCTTTTACCCAACATTGCCCCACTACCAGCAGGCCTATTCAGTACCTCGACGGGTTTATCTTGGTACCATGCAAGCATAGTCCCACTGCCTGTGAGCCTGTTGAGTACCCTGACGGGTTTACTTGCATTTATTGAGCTTCCTTGTTGTAATTTTTTAGTTAGCATTGACTCGCTTCCAGTGGCCCTATTCAGTACCCCAACGGGTTTGCCTTGTATAATAATATTAGGTATATGGAAACCGATTGGTACTAAGGCGTGCTAAGCCCTGCTAAAACACATAATTCAATTTTGTAAAAACTTATAAATAATTCTCATAACGGCCTTAATCATAAATCCTGTCAAAAGAGAATAACTTAAAGTTGTTTTTTTTGACCTTATAACCCTTCTTCTTCATGAAAGATAAATAATGTTCCCCATAGGAAAAAATTCCAGCTACTATCGAGTTATCACACAAAGATACTCAAGAGACAAGTTATGATAATACAGATAGAATGAACTAGTAATCCAGAGGTAAAAGATAATATTTGAATAATGAGAGTAAGTCTTATCACACAACTGTTTAAAATAGAAAATCAGAAATATACATGTCTGAATCAAAATACCCAAAAACTATCTGAATCATAAAAGGATTGGTTAAGAATGATGTACATAGAATTGTTTTTAAGAAAGGTTTAAGATAGCTTACGATTGTAAATTGTCTTTCTGATAATACTCCATGAGATGCTTATAGATAAAATTCTTATAATTTGGCTACAAAACAATTCATGAGATGATTCATATTTATTTATATATGAAAGAAAAAGAGTCTCCTGTAAACAATTTATTAGAAATTGTTATAGCGGATTTCACCACTCTAGGTGAATCACACTTTGTATGGCCTTCCCCTGTCTCGCTGCAGACTCATTAGACCCCATGGACCATTTTTTATCCTTTGAGGTTTCCTTGATCATCCCTAAAAACATATGAAAAATGATATACGCCGCTTTTAAACCTATAACTACGTACATACGTGGGTTTGACCCCTATAACCGTGTACATCGGGATGTGTGCATAATCCAAATCCTTTTGGAGTTTTCCTTGACATGTATTTGACTCATTTGACTCCTGGCCTTCCATATGCCTTGAGATCGCTTGGATTCGACCTTTTAGTATCCCTTTGAAAGCTATATAAGGAACCCCTTGGTACATTGAAGGCAAGAATATAGAATTGAGAGCAAAGAAACTATAGCCCATTGTTACCGGAACTTATACTTGAGTCTGGATCCCTTTGTCCCTTGGAGCACTTTTGTGGCCCAAGCTTGCCTTTTTCTTGTGAGCTTGCTATCGAGAGATGGAGGATTGAAGTGGTGGAGGCCCAAGTGGGGGATTCAGTTTCTTCGGTTCGCAAACGTGCCATTAGAGGTTGTATCTATCTTGTAATATCTGATTTATATTAATAGAAATATCTTTTCCTGTCCAATGATGTGTATTTGAATGAATATTTTATCCATGGGAATATGTCAAATGCTTTAAAATGATTGATTATATATTCTAGAATAGATCTAACACCATGATATATAGTATGCTTGTATTGTTTACTTGTTGTTGAGGAAGTATTATATCAATTCAAGATGAAGATTGGAAAGCTCAATGGGGATCTACTTCAACCGTCCGGAATAAGGTACGAGATCGGATCCTTTAGTGTTAGACATTTAAATTCTATTGCATATTGGGAAAGATTTATTTCTGGAGTCAAGCTATCTGTTGTGGTACCCCAAGCCATAGGAATTTCTCTCCGTAATAGAATTGGTGACTCTGCTAGGGAGTTCCTAGTAGTTGTCCTTTGGGGGTGATTTTCTCGGCATTCAATGTATTTGAATTGCTCTTTCTCTCTTGTTTCTGCGTCGGGTCTGGGGGCATGTATGCCTGGTAGAGTCTGACTGGAGTGAATTTTGTCTCAACCTACTTGTTTTCCTTTTTTTATGCACCTTTTCTTCCTGTACACGGGTTTTTGATTTAGAGTCGCGTATACACGTGGATTACTCTGTGATTTCTGTGTATACATGCGGGTTTACTATGAATAGTCGCGTATACCCTTGTTTTTGGCCTTTTTGTGGAAGATAATTGGTTGCTGGGTGAATTCTAATAGTTGTTGAGTCTCCTTTGGCACTGCCTGAGTCTGTTTAGACCTCTGTTTCTAACCAGAAACGTTTTTTTTAGCCTAAATTTTTTTTTAGGAAAGTTCTTGTCATGGAATTTTCAATTTTTTGTTTGAGATTAGTGCATTAGAGTTATTTTACCTTAGTGCTTTGCTTGAATGCTATTTATGTGTGCTTGCAAAGTCTGGGGGTGGTAGAATCATTCTTTTGCTTTTTGCATCTCTTTTATTTTCAAAAAATCCAAAAACATTTGCTTATCATCATGCATTGCATTTTGCACTTTGCATTGTACTTGCACTAGATCTACGTTTGCTTTGGAGTACTAGTTAGGATTTCATATAGGAAATATTTGCATTCATTTGAAGAAAAATTTTGCATTTCACGTAGTAGCATACCTGGTTTTCATGGACACAATGCATTTGCATTGATTGTTAAGGTGTGCATTTTACTTCATGTTGTGTCATAACACCACTAGTTGCACGACCATATCCTATTTTTGAGTAATAAAGCCAACTAAAATCAACGCTAAAATAAAATGAATTACACTCTTTTCTTTTCTAGGGTCCACCAACAAGCTTAGGTTTTAGGATCTTGGAATAGTTCATTGTAAGTCAATTCTCCAAGATCACTAAACAACAACATCTAGGTGTTTGTCTAGGTGAGTGTGTGAAATCCTTGGTATAACCATTGTTCTCAGGATCCTCCTCTCAAACGGGAGTTAAGCACGAGGCAGTGTGAGAGATTATTGATTGGGATGACCCCTAGTCATAACTGAGTAGCACCGGAAATATTTCCAGGATTGTATTCATATCTAGGGGCTCTTTCAAGAGTTTCGGGCTTTGCTACCCTTCCCATACGATCAATCCCACCTGCGACTGTCCGCCTGAGCATTGATTATATTGAGGTGACCTTAGTGGCCTTACCTAGGATATCGAGGGGGTACTTGTAGAGGCTATTATGCGGGTGTCCTGGCTAGGTTGGGGTCGGACAGCACAGTCACTTTACGCATTGAAGCTGAGGGCCACAATAATTGGTTACGTACCTCCGCTTGTTGTGTATGGGAGTCTCAAGCCTCTCCTAGGCGAGACATACCTGTTTCATTTGGGAGCTCACTTATCCAGCCCTTGTTTACTTGCATTTGGCTTTAGATTTTGTTAGTGATTGCTCTATGCATGCTAGTTGGCCTAGGGTTTATGTAAATAGAGAGTCTTTGCTATTTTTTGAGTCATTGTGGATTCGAGTGCGGTTTCGTGCCGTTCTCGTCGTTTAGCAGGACTTCTGCCTTCTACTTCTCCTCCTCCTTTGAGAGAGAGATATAGATATTCTAGGTAGACTATGTCACACACTGATTCACACACCATGGGGGACCATTCAGAGGATATTCCTGAACCATCTCCTCCCATTCGTATTGACGATGGGGAACTTACTCCTACGTACGATCCTTCACTCGACCTAGTTGAGTTCGGTCCTATGATTTCTCAGATAGGAACCTTACATGATAGATGTACTCACTCTAGGGCGGATTCCCCATTGACCCATTATCGGTATGGAATGCCAAAAGATGCCGAGACTCACTTTGAACCTACCAGCACTAGCTACGGTAGTTATGATACGTCTAGTTTTCCTGCACACGATTTGACATTTCATGTCGAATCCGATTTTGAGCCTAGCACTATGCCTGGGGGCAATCCCATTCCTTACCTTGTCGAGAGGTTTGGGAGTACTAGTCAGATTGCACCTTCTGTCCCAGTGGTGGAAGCTACATCATATCTCCCTCCTAGGCCTAGGGTTAGTGATCCGATTAGGATACTAGATCCGAGACGGGTGACGATAGGCGGTAGTACATATCTTATTACTCATATTCCTTCATCCTCGGTTCCGAGTTATTCAAATGTACATTCTCCACCTTATTCATGTGGTCCTTCGAGCCGGTATATGGCTACGAGCTAGGTCCGTACTGCAGTTACTAGGCCGATTGTGTCTCAAGTTTACATACCGCCCGTTGCTTCGGGAGGCTATGTTTACACTTCTAGAGGTCAGCTTGCTACTTCCGGAGCCTATACCCCTACTTCTGGTATGTATATACCTACTTCCAGAGCTTATCTTCCTACCTACGGAGTGTCTCATGGGACATCGCATGCGATGACCTATGGACCTTATTACGGGACGCAGTATGGACAGGTTTCTTCACCTTACGGAGGCGGGTATCAACAACCTTCTTAATTTCATAATTACGGCTTCGTAGCTCCTACTAGTCAAGGTCCACCATACTATGGTACTTCCACGCCACTCTATATGGGTCAGACAGGAGGAGGACACTATGGCCAAGGCCATGGTGGTGCTCAACCCTATATGAACTAGGGAGCGGTCCATAGACCTCATCATCCTAGGATCCCTTTCCTCACGATGCTTAACCTTCTTGATTTATCGATACTTACGAATGATCCTGTGGCTCATGACCTGGCTTGGCTGGCTATCCCTACCAAGCTTCCTTCGGACATACCTATGTTCGAAGGAAAACCGGGAGAGGATCCGAGCTAACACGTTACTATGTTTCACCTTTGGTGCTCTTCGAATTCTTTACATTAGGACTCAGTCCGTTTGAGACTATTTCAATGCACCCTCACAGGGCCTGCTGCGAAATGGTATATAGAGTTACCTAAGGGAGCTTTCACTTTGTTCGATGACCTTGCGATGAATTTTCTTAATCACTTCCAGCTACCAGTGCGCTATGATGTTGGTATTGAACTCTTGTTGACATTTCGGTGAGATAAAGCCACCCATATTTGTGATCATATTCAAGAGTGGCATAGATGGAAGAGATTAATTAAAGCCTTTATACCACCAGAGTTCCTTCTCGAGTGGTTCCTCAAATCGTTATTGCCATATATAGCGAAGGATGTTTCCACATCCGAAGTGCAGAATGAGGAACAAGCAATCTTTAGGGCGCAGGAACTGGACTTGATCTATGCTCAGTCTGGTTTGTTGTATGAGATTATTCCCAATGCTCCTCATTCCAGTTTCGATCCCAAGGTCAAACCTGGACCACATGCCAATGGCATTGTGGGTTGTGCAAGTGCGAAACCTGCGGATTCAGTTGCAAAACAAGTTAGTCATTTGTCGCTCAACCAATCTGCTTCGAGACAAGCTATGGATTTGTATCAACCCGCCCAAATGACGAATGTACTTTCTATGCAATCGTTGGACCAGAAGGGTAACGAGCAGCCCGGAAGGAATAGAAGAAAGGGTAAAAATAATAATCGAAAGGGTGGGAATAGGAATGAGAATTCTACCAATAATGACAAGAATGGTAAAAATGCTAGGGGGGAAAAGCAAGTGAAACGTAAGGTTAAATTCCCTTGAAAGCTATGTAAGGATGATCACCTCACTTACTTGTGCCCTCAGATTGATGAAGCTTCGAGATTCTTAGCACAAGGACCAGCTGTGCTAACAAACCCTTTACCGCATAACCAGAATATGAACTCGAAGTCCCATGACCAGTCTAGTGATGATGATCCACCGGAAGGTAGTGGTCATGGGTGCATTAACATGGTCCGTGCTGCTAAGGTTGTGACTCATGTGAAAGATTATAGTTCATCACAACCTAGCCTAGGCAAAGAACCTGATCGACCAGGAACCCCTTTGCGCATTGAGAAACCTGCGGATAAACCTGAGGCTGCACCTCTCATTCCTAAGGGAGTCCTTAAGCGTTCGGGGCATAATCCAAATGCTCGAGCCACCCAGAATTATTCATTTGTCGAGGATTTGGGCCATACTCCTTGTGCGATGTCTACATTGGAAGTGCTTCAGAGTTGTCCTTTGCAAAGGAAGGATTTTCTTTTCACTCTTGGTGTGAACGGTGATGATTCTTCCTCAGTGATCAAATTTGAAGCCATAGGACATCAGCCTTGCTTGCCCTACTATATGTCCCTTTTGGTGCATGTGGAAGGTCTTGGTATGACTGTCAAATGCATTGTGATTGACTAGGGCGCTGCTGCTTCTGTGATGTCTTTGTCCTGTTGGAAGGGTCTCGGTTCTCCTGAGCTGTCTAAATCAACGACTATGTTAACTTCCTTTGATGGGAGATATTTTAGACCGCACAGCATCCTTCCTTCGCTTAAGGTCCATTTGGGGGCGAAGACCATTGCAATAGAGGTTGAGGTGGTTGATGCGCCCCTCGACTACAATCTCTTGCTGGGTAGGAATTAGATGTATAGTATGCAAGCTATTGCTTCTTCCTTGTTCCGCATTGTATGCTTTCCACATAACAGGAAGATTGTAACGATTGATCAAATGGCATTCAAGAATCCTTCTGTTACCGCATCTTTGGGAGCTTCAATCCCAATCGTTCAACACCCTCAACCGGCAACTGGGAGTGTGGGTGTAGGCATGTATCCATCCCTCATGGGAAGCTTTAGTTGTCCTGCACCGATCCTCATGATAGGATATTGTTCTGATGAGGCTTAGACTTCTACGACCTTGGTATCTTTTCGCACGACCCATATGGAGGATCCTTGGATTCTTCCTACACCAAGTACCTTGAGTGAGCCTATCGAGACTAGCATGCCATTGCCTGCAACCATGATTGCTTATCAAGATAATCTTCAGAGTGTTGCCGATCCTTGTTCTTCCTCTTCATGGACAAAGGAGGAAGACCCCTATGTGCTGCTGGCATGGGAAATACAATCTTCTCATGCCCATGACTACCTTGATATGGTTTTCCCTTCAGATGAAGCGATCATCGAGGCTATGTCGAGAGTTGAGGCACCATGGGAGGAACTTCATCATATATCGTACTTCCTTCCACTGCTTAACCATTTGGAGCATGAGGATTATAGGGAGATTCTTAGTCAAAGAGTTGGTAGTCCTATGGTTCCATTAAGCTCTCCTGGTCTGATGGCTGATGGTAACATGGCGAACATATCTTCCATGATTCCTATCAACATCTCTCACAATCCTGGCACCGTTGAGAATGTCTATATTGGGGCAGAATGTTCCCATGCTAAGATTCTCGAATATACCGAGCTATTCAAGGAATTCTGTGATGTTTTTGCTTGGTATTATGATTAGATGCCAGGTATTGACCCTCGAATTGTCGAACATGAGATTAATACTTACCCCAACGCTAATCCTGTTCGAAAAAATTTACACACCGTGAATCCTAGGAAAGCACCCGCCATTAAGGCAGAGATAGAGAAGCTGTTGAAAGCTGGTTTCATCTATCCCATTCCCTTGACGGAGTGGGTTTCAAACCCCGTTCCGGTGGATAAGAAGCAGGGAGAGATCCGAATATGGACTGATTTTCATGATTTGAATCGTTCCTGTCCTAAGGATAACTTCCCCACACCATTTATAGATCAGATTTTGGATGAGTGTGCAGGTAGCAAGGTGTTCTCCTTTATGGACGGATTTTCCAGGTATAATCAGATCCAGATTAAACCTGAGGACCAACACAAGACTGCATTTATTTGTCCTTGGGGAACATTTGCATATCGGAAAATGCCTTTCAGCCTTAAAAATGCCGGAGCTACATTTTAGCGGGCGATGACCTTGATTTTCCACGATCGCAAGTCTATTATTGAAGTATTTTTGGATGACCTTGCTGCTCATTCTTGTATGAGAATGTGTCATCCCTATCACTTGAGATTGGTATTCGAAAGATGTTGACACTATTCAGTTAGATTAAATCCTCATAAGTGCATATTTTTCGTTAAGTCAGGTCATTTATTAGGATTCATCGTTTCAAAGGAGGGTATAAGAGTCGACCCTTTGAAGGTTGAGGCAATACTTCAGTTGTCTCCCCCGAAGAACATTCGTCATCTTCAGTGTTTGAAGGCATGGAAAATTTCTTACGAAGATTTGCTATCAACTTTGCCAATTTGACTAGAGGCTTCATGCATCTCTTGAAGAAGGATACTCCCTTTGGGTGGGATGAGCGAGCCCAGGAGTCCTTTGATGCACTTAGCGAGCCCTAGCATCGACCCCGGTGATTAGTCCTCCGGATTATAGCCGTGATTTTCTATTATATGTGGCCGCATCCTTAGAGATGATTGGTATGGTTTTGGTTCAAGAGGATGAGGAGCTCCAAGAGCATGTCATATATTATCTGAGCCGAAACCTTATTCACACAGAGATTCGTTATTCTCATGTCCAGAAGCTTGATTTAGCTACCGTACATGTGGTTCATTGTTTGAGACATTTGTAGAAATTCAGGCCTGCAGTAGATTAATTTCACTCACAGCAATTAACAATTGATCATGCAAATTATCAACAATGGAGACTGAATATGGAGCTGTAACACAAAATTATACTAATTGAGTGTACAATAGCCAACCCTGTAATAACATAGGCTGCTGAATATATATAATACATGAGCAAATCGAATGCATAAGGAAGCATCCAAATCTAGCATAA
>LPNX010104307.1:166952-218538 GCA_001517045.1 Pseudotsuga menziesii
TAGGCCCTAGCTTCGAGAGGATGGAAAATACAAGCTGCTCATCTTTCTTTTCAATACCACACTGTTTCAGCTGCAAAACTAGTGCTTTGAACTTGGAGAAATATAGCTGCAGGGATTCAAAATTACTGGGACTCAGGGAAATCAATTGATTTTCGATTTGGTGTCCCCTCATCTCATCTGTCTTTCCAAAGATTTCAGAAATTTTCTCCCATACTTGATCCGGTGAAGTCAATCCATCGAGATGGAAAAGGAGGTCTCGGGAAATACTGAGACATAGGAGGCCATAGGCCTCATCTCTCCGATTGTGCCATTTGATCTTCTCTGTAGCAGCATTGGGCTCTGCTTCTGTAGCCATAGTCACCCTATAGAGGCCTTTCGCTCTCAACAAGATCTCCATCTCTGCTTTCCATTCAAAATAGTTGAAGGGAGTGAGGATAGTTTTCTGTGAATCCATAGCTTTAGAAAATCTGTCCCGACTGCGGTAGAAGGCTCCCAGTATTGATGTCGAACCCGCAAAACAATTTTTGGAGGAGAGTAACAACCTACAATGGCTCTGATACCATGTAGAAATTCATGCCTGCAGTAGATTAATTTCACTCACAGCAATTAACAATTGATCATGCAAATTATCAACAATGGAGACTGAATATGGAGCTGTAACACAAAATTATATTAACTGAGTGTACAATAGCCAACCCTGTAATAACATAGGCTGCTGAATATATAGAATACATGATCAAATCGAATGCATAAGGAAGCATCCAAATCTAGCATAAAGTAGGCTTACCCAAAATAGGCAAATCCCCCATAGGTGTAAAAAGCTGATCCCAAATCTATCAAGGACCCCACGAATTAGCAAGGGCGCATGGGCAAGCTAAAGAGTGGTCAAATGGAAGCTCATACATGCTTTTTCATGGAGGAAAGAGTGGAGGATGAAAGGGGAATAAAACAAGTTCACCTCACCTAGTCTAGCTTTCCTTATGTGCTTTAAAAACTAGAAAAGCAGTCAACAAAGAAGAAAAAGCAGAAGGGCGCCTAGGAGGCCAGGGATAAAGCAGATTTGATTCCCAGGACTTTCCAAAGCGCTCCATGAGTCAATAATGGCAAGTTTGACCTCTATGGATAGGAAATTGACAACTTGCACATGGTGGGACTCATGGACTAGGAAAATAAGACAAAATAAATGAAATAATGTCTAAGTGGGTAAATACTATGGGTTGATTATTCTAACAACATTATATTCTCCTTCGCCAGACCTTGGTTGTGGCCCATGTCAATCCATTTTAGTTCGTCCTCACAAGAAGGATGATTGGGGGAAAGTATAATAAATGGATTGTCATCCTGCAAGAATTCAATCTCGAATTTGTTTCGGCAAAGTCGAGGAAGTCGTTAATTTTTACAGAGCTTATATCGGATTTCCTGAGCGAGGCTAAGGAGTTGGTTTGTGAAGATACGTTTGTTGAGGAACACATCTTCTTAATCTCAACATCTGACCCATGGTATGGGGATATCATAGTATATCTGCAAACACATAAGACCCCTACTCACCTCTCGCGAGATGAACGACGACGATTACGTCACGTCTCTAAGAACTACCTTATAGTGGACAATACTTTGTACTGCCATGGGGTAGATTCCATTTTACAATGTTGTTTAACTCATGAGGAGGATGAGTTTGTGTTGAATGATTTCCATGGAGGGGCGTGTGGTGGTCATTTATCTGGGCTTTCTACAGCTCAAAAGATTTTGAGAGTGGGTTATTTCTGGCCGTCGCTCTTTAAATATTGTGTTGATGCGGTCAAGAGGTGCCACCCTTTCCAGGTTTTCACACGCAATATGCGCTCGAAACCTGCCCCGTTACATCCCATTATCACTGCCGGTCCCTTCACTAAGTGGGGGCTCGATTTTATGGATTGAAACCTAGCTTCGGCTGGGGGGCACCATCACATTATAGTGGCTGTTGATTACTTCATGAAATGGGCTGAGGCTATGCATATAGTAAAATACGATAGTGAGACAGCCGCTCACTTTGTATTCATCCAAATCATTACTCGGTTTAGGATTCCGAAAGAGCTTGTCAGTGACCATGGCTCGCACTTTCAGAACCGTATGATGGAAGAGTTGGCATTCAAGATAGGGTATAAGAAAGAGCACTCCTCTTCTTACTATCCTCAAGCGAATGGACAGGTAGAGGCAGTGAATAAATCACTTAAGTCCATTCTCCAACAAGCCATCGCACAAAGCAAGATGAATTGGTATATTATGTTATACCCTGCTTTGTGGGCATATTGAACCGCGGTTAAGACTGCCACTCGTTTTTCTCCATATCAGCTTGTACATGAAGTGGAGTCGATATTGCTGGTTGAATGCGAGATTCCTTCATTGAAGCTAGATGTGGAACTCTTACCAGACACTTCACCTTTGGAGGAGCGTTTGGTTCACCTTGAGCAACTTGATGAGCAGCGTCGAGATGCCTTGGTGGCTCTAGAGGTTAATAAACATCACGTTAAGGTCCAGTACGATAAGTCTGTCCATCCAAGAGTGTTTAGTGAAGGAGACTTGGTCCTTTTGTGGGATCAATTGAAAGAACCCTTGGGGGTAGGGAAATTTAATCCTATGTGGCGTGGTCCTTACGTGGTCAAGCATGTATTAGAGAAGGGTGCCTATGAGTTAGTCAATTACAAAGGCACAACTTTGGCGGAGCCTAGAAATGGGCTCTATCTCAAAAAATACTATGCATGATCTTTAGCCAAGGCTACTTGTTGTATATTATTGTACAACTTTGCATAGTTAGGTCTTTTTCTTATCGTGATCGGGTTGGTGATTAGTTTCTGTTTCTTTTGGCAGATGTCAATGGAATCTTCCACCTACATAGGATTCATGGATGGTGTAAGCCGTCACACTCAACACTCAACCTCTACTGCTTGGGTGATTTATACTCCTATGTGTCAGGTACTGTCTTTAGGAGGTGTATGTCTACAACCATATTCCAACAATGTTGCTGAATATAGTGTCATTATTGAGCTTCTATGGGATGCCATTTCACATGGCATTCTATCTCTTGAGGTACATCTTGATTCAGAGTTAATAGTGTCACAACTCAATGGTTTGTACCATGTTAAAGATCGGACGTTATTGAGAAGATTCTTACATGTGAGATTGTTAGAACGACAATTTGACAGTATAACATATATACACATTCCAAGAAATAGTAATCAAGTTGCTAACTCATATGCTAACTACGTGTTAGATTAGCATTTGTCTCATTCATAATAAATTAATCACAAACATTTTTACACATGTAAATAAATAAATCGATCACCATAAAAAAATTTTATATACATAAAAAATGTGATAATACATAGTGTCATATACAAAAGTGGGGATTTTAAAGCCACCATCATATAATACACGGTCGTACAAAACATATACACTCCTAGGTGTCTAATCCTGAAGAGGAGGATGGTTGTGATCATGGTACGTCACCACGGCTCTAGCTAGCTGTCGAAACAAATGCACCCATGCGCATGGTACTCCCACCACCTATCACTGCATGGCCTTAGGCAAGTCCTCGACTTGCGCCATGGGAACTCTATGATTCAGTCTCACAAAGTTGGTATGAATGCTCTGGAGCATTCGCTCTGCATCCACACCCATGATGTCATCTCCTCTTCCCCTCCGTCTATGACATGGGAAGCCCTCTAGTTGCCATGGTCCCACATCTGCACATGAATGGTAGATGTCACTATGTGTTGTTGCGCAAAAACATGTCTTTTTTATTCCACATAATCAAGAAAATACAAAAATATTAAATAACTCCAAAATTTTAAAAAGAGTGAGAGTCAAGATTCGGTACCTATCTCACCATATGCCGATCCTGGTGGCAATGGCATGCCCGGATCCCCCAGGAAATCTATCCCCCCATAGTGGTAGTCATCTATGGCAACAATTTGTTGTTTCCACCATGGAAAGAAGTCAGCTAGATATGTGTTGGCCACGCTACCACCCCCCAGTCTACGCATCACGTCTTCCCAACGCCGTTGGGCTGGATCTTGAACCCCATGGAGAGGAATTTCCACTCTAGGGCTCAATCTTGGAACACGCTCGAAGAAAAACGTGCTCAAAATGCTGCTGAACCCGAAGTTCTGTATCCTGCCTGCCTTACACTCATTGAGCTGGTGTTTCATGTTGCTCAGTAGTGTAGTACTCCAGTCATATATGGTCGGTCTCATACACTCCACCACATGGAACATCAGTGGCCGCGAGGCCTGATGGAGTGATGCTAAGCCTGCTATCCTGCCCAACATCAGTAGTATGGCCTTTAGGCCTAGCACCTGTATAGCATTGGTGGGGACTTGGCTCCCCACCTTCTCTGTATCTGGCTAGCAGTACACAACTATGTACTCATCGATAGTAAGGCTACCTCCTAGCCCACCTAGGGAATGAAGGTTCACCACCTCCCCTCGTCTAGATAGACCTATGATAAAGTATATTTCTTCCACCTCTATGGTGAGAGACATCCCATCAATCCATAAGGACTCTGAGTCAGGATCCTAATAGTCTACCAGCATCTATAGTAGTCTTGGTTTGGCCCTCAAACCACCAAGACACCAAAACTTGTAGATTCCGCATGCTCGAAGAGCTTGTTGAGCCATTACGTCAGCCCTTACTGCTTACTCTACTTCACCATGCTCGCGCTCTCTCCACTCTAGCACCATCCTGCAAGAAAATTTGCAAAATTGCCCATTAGATTCTTGTAAAATCTGCCTCATACGTGACTATTTTGCAAACAGCCGCGTATGTACGTAGTTTCTAGCCCCTTTTCCACGTATAGCCATCCCTATACACGGAAAAAGCTTCGATATCCACGTGGGCCGCAGCGCTCATGTAGAGATGGCCTACAAACTTCATTTAACCATGAAAATCAACAAAAAATATATCAAAATGCAAGCTGAGAGCACGAGTAAATACCTAGAAGAAATGGTTGTGAATTCCGCCGGCTGGATCTCCTGGAATTTGCAGTTGAAAATCAGAGCTCCAATGGGTAAAAGTTTCAAATGATTTATATTTTTTATAATTTATAGAAAATTTTTCAAATATTTGAAATTTTTTACCCCCTTTCTATAATTTCAACATTTTCTGACCATTTTTTACCGTTTTTGACCTAATGTGTGATGTAGAAGACCTTTTTCAGTGCTGTTTCAGCCATTGGATTGACCCGTTCATGCCGATCTTAGGTATCATGACTAAACTGGCATATAGGTTAGGTTCACCACCGTTTGAATTTTGCATGACCTTATGACCATATCACCATGTCCTTAGGTACTAACCCACTCTATTATGTCATAGAACCTTCTTACTGCTTTCGAAGTGGCATGATACGAGTGGTAGAGCTTCACCTTACATGGGTACCCTAGTTAGTGCCTTATTTGCATTTGGTGCCCATGCCGACATTTTCTCCTTTAGGGTGTGGGAGTCCGTTGTATAGTACTGGCATGACATTTCACAAGAGCCTCATACTCCTCTTGATCTTATGCTGGCCTATTTCCCTCAGGACTCCCCTATGTCAAGTTGTGAATGCATTATCATGAGCTTTTCCTACCTTATTTGAGCTTTATGCCGGCTTCCCTGACATTGCGTATCGGCCATATAGCTCTAGCTTGTCTCATGTCTAGCCATGCAGAGCCATCTTTATATCCTTCGCAGCTTGATTTCCCTTTTTACCGGGAGGGGATTTTCCCTCGAGTGTCGATATCCTACACATGTATCCTTGCATTGAGCATAGGTATGTTCCACTGCTTGGAACTAGTTTGTTTTCCCTTATGACACTTGTCTCCTCCTATTTGTAACTATAAAGCTAGTTTATTCTTTTTTCAAGCTTTTCAAATAACTGAAAAAGTCCAAAAAAATAAAAAAACCAAAAAGCCGGACAAGGAAAGATGTTATCTTTGGCAGCTGTCGAGTCATGTCGCCTTCAAACAGAGCACTGTATATCACATCCATTGGTTGGGTTATAGTTTGACTTTAGGATCTGTACTCATTTATATGAGTTTATCTCCACTGACTGGTTAAGCTTCCAGTCCATATGGAGCCTCTGTTGATGCCTCCTGTGTCACAGAGATGCCCCAGTTTGTATATCGAGTCCATGATACCTTCATTCAATCATTATATGCCATTATGCTCTTGTTCAAAGGAATTTGAAGCCTGTGTTGGCCATTCCTTATTTATCTTGACTTTGCATGTCGGCCATTCCCGGTACAGTTACCGGTTCGTGCACCTTATGATCGAGTCCTTCCACATTATACAACTTTGCTGAGTACCTCGTGTTGGATGATGGGGGATGCCTTAATTCCCTCCTTCCAGCGGATTTCATCCCATCGACTTCAGATCATTTATTCTGGGATTGGAATCTAGAGTCCTTTTGAGTGCCTTGAGACTTGCAGTCATCAGTGGCAGGTTCTCTTGCCATCGACAGTTTCTTGGGAATACATCAATGTCCCCTGATCGATGGATCCTCTCAAGTGTTCGACCTCAACACATTTATTCACACTTGTTAGTTTGCACTCTACTACCTTGATTCCCATTTTCATTATCGGTGGGTGATCTCGTGTCTGTTAATGGTATACATCAATGACCGGTAATCAGACGATGGACTACTATGTTCGACCTCGACACCTCTATTCGTATAGTAGGACATGTACTCGTAGCAGTTTGTGTAGAAGACCTTCTAGATTGGTGGAATCTCTTTTATGATACCCCCTTGATCGTGCCAGTGTTCATGAGATTTCAGCTCTCGTGACTTGATTCCAGTATATGTCAGATATTTCTAGCCATTATGGATATCTTGATCTATTATATATCTTCAGCCATTTTGGAGATCATGGTCCTTTGTATATCTTCATCATGGAGATTCTGATCTATGTATATTGTACGTGGCAATGACCACATATGTGATATCATGTATTATTCCTATTCATGGCCATTGTACTCTTATGTATCCGAGACTGCTATATGTACTTGCAGTTGTATGCAGAGTTGTATTATTGTACTATGATGATTTGGTGGCTGGTATTCCATTTGGGATCCTCCATTACTCCACTTCTGGGATGGACTTATAATGTATTTCAGCCATCGTATGACCCCTTCAACCTCACACATTAGGGGGCATCTGTTATAGCGGATTTCACCACTCTAGGTGAATCACACTTTGTATGGCCTTCCCTTGTCCTGCTGCAGACTCATTAGACCCCATGGACCATTTTTTGTCCTTTGATGTTTCCTTGATCATCCCTAAAAACATATGAAAAATAATATACATGGCTTTTAAACCTATGACCACGTACATATGCAGGTTTGGCCCATATAACTATGTACATCAGGATGTGTGCATAATCCAAATCCTTTTGGAGTTTTCCTTGACATGGATCCGACTCATTTGACTCTTGGCCTTCCATATGCCTTGAGATCGCTCGGATTCGACCTTTCAGTATCCCTTTGAAAGCTATATAAGGAACCCCTTGGTACATTGAAGGCAAGAAGAGAGAATTGAGAGCAAAGAAACTATATTCCATTGTTGCTAGAACTTATACTTGAGTCCGCATCCCTTTGTCCCTTGGAGCACTTTTGTGTTCTTCCCAAGATTTCCTTTTGCTTGTGAGCTTTGAGTGAATATTTTATCCATGGGAATATGTCAAATGCTTTTACATTATTTAATATATATGCTATAATAGATCTAACACCATGATATATAGTATGCTTGTATTGTTTACTTGTTATTGAGGAAGTATTATATCAATTCAAGCTAAAGATTGGAAAGCTCAACAGGGATCTACTTCAACCGTCCGGAATAAGGTACGAGGTAAGATCCTTTAGTGTTAGACATTTAATTTCTATTGCATATTGGGAAATATTGATTTCTGGAGTCAAGTTGTCTGTTGTGGTACCCCAAGCCATAGGAATTTCTCTCCGTAACAGAAATGACTCTTATTTATTTGATAAAAGAAAAACATATTTACAGAATATCCTATTCTACTAAAAGAAAGGAAGAAAACAATTCAAGTATATGAATTCTTCCAATGTAACCATGTTTGAAGCAAAATGAGAAATATACCTTTATCCACATATAAGAAATATATTATCATAATTACCGGGATATGAAGAATCAACCGAGCTATTTGATTTAGCAGTAATAAACATTGAAGAAGGGGATGGTACTTTGGCTTAGTTCCCTCTTGGAACCATATTTCATTGTGGCTTTTGTATTCTATGTTTTCTTCTTCATTTGTTATGTCATGAGATATTTCATTAAACTTTAGAATGCATACAGAATCTGATTTTAATGATAGGGAATATTCAAGTTCTAATGTCCCTTCCTCATCGAATGAGAGGCATTCCAGGTTTATCTTATCTTCTTGTGAAAAAGGAAAAATAGAAATTTTTCTTTCTTCCGTAGTCTTTACAATCCCTTGATCTATAACATCTCCAAATATTGTATGATTTTTTTGCAATAATGTTGGTGAGGTAGGCAAGGTAGATAAATGTTGCAGTTCAACACTGTAAGCATATTGTACTGCTTTATTGCTGTTAGAAGGTGGACTGGACTAAACAGGAATATGAGTAAGGCATATAGGAGGTTTATGAGAATGTAATTGTGGTAGGGGTAATTGATTATCTTGTGTGGTTGATCCTGCTTGAAAAATTTGTTGAAAATATTGTAGAACAGTAAATGTTGCATCATGAGAGAAAGTATCCCTATTATCATCATATGGGACAGAAAATATTTGTGAACAAGGTTGACAGGGGTTAAGATAAGGATGAAAAGAGGGTGTATTCTTACTAATCTTGAATTTTCCTCTTGAATACCTTCTACATAATTCACAAACATGATCATATGATAACTGAGATACATCACCTGTTCCCATTAGGTTTAAAATTTCTAAATATTCACTTTCTATGCCTTTGAGTAAAAGTTTTTTTAAAGTATTTTTCCCTGACTGTCTTAATTTTGATCTCTGAAGGTTGTATTGAAAGCGTTTGACATAGTTTTCCAAAGTTTCTTCTTCTCCCTATGTTATTTCAAAGATGTCCTCGTTAACCCTGTAATACTCTTGGTATCTTTTCAAGAACATATGTTTCATGTCTTCCCAAGTTTGAATGCAATTCCCACATAAGATCATGAACCATCGGAGGGCTGCCCCTTTCAAAGTAAGAGGGAAAAAATTCATATTTTGAACATTATATGCTCTACAAAGCATTTCCAATTGAAATAAAAATTCATTGGGGTCTTCATTCTATAGTTCGTGAAAAATTGGAAAAATGGATGGGGGAATGTACTATATTTGTGCCATTCCTCCTGGATCTCTAATAGGGAATTCAAAGGTAACAAATTATTCATCCTTCTTTTGTACCATATCTTCCCATCACATAAATAACTATTCATTTATTATATTGGGGTTCCTCTTTCAAATGTTCCTGTCAGTTTGTTAGCAGGATGGGTGGTATTTACAACACCACTAAGTGATTTAATTGTAAAATAAGTCCTACACTTGAACTCAAGTAAATTACCTAAAGGAATACATACATTAAATTGAACTTATGAAAAAGTAAACTATCTACGTTTGCGAAAAGAAAAGTATGCTTAAGGGAAATAAATTAAAGTTTGCGTAAAGTAAACACAATTGTGTGAAAAAGGAACAACAAGGCTTTGGGGTACCCCACTATAGTGGATGCGTTTTGGATGTTACACTACGGGAATTCCGTAGTGAAGTCGTCTTTGCATCTTACCATTTTCCCCTCCCTCTTGCTGTGTAATAAAAAGACAACCTATCTATTCTTATCTACCTAGACTTTGTTCATAAAAAACTAAACTAAAGGAAAACCTAGACTATTGTTATTGCTGGGTTTGGGGGCACCTGTTATAATAAATGCACATATTCTTACCTCTTGTCTTATCGCTCCCCCTCCACCAGCCTATTACTAAACTTCGTAAGAAATTCTATCTATCTACCTTACAGAACAACTCCCTGGCAGTGACGCCAAAAATGTTGGGTGTTATATCAACTAGATTAATACACCTAATATTTAATTATAAACCAGGGTTGGTAGGCTTCGATTTGATACAAAATATATACGAAGGTAGAGGGGTTCCTAGGGCATTGTAGAAATACTTAAATAAACAAAATATTCAAAATATTCAAAATGAAAAACCGAGTCAAACTCCTAAATTAGTAATATGGCTGAACTAAAACAAAACATCAGGATAAGATAATATCATACTATGTTATTTTAACTAACAGATGAAAATATAAAAAAACTTATTAAATAACTTCAAGGGCTAACTATTCACAGAAATGACATATTTGAAAATACAATCACAACAACTGGATAATTTATGAACAAATAATTTTTGATTGGAAAATGTACTATCAACAACTACTTGAAAAGCTGGGTTTCAAGGAAGATCTAGCTAACAAGGGAATGGAAAAATGAATAAAGAAAATAAAGTAGAAAACTTAATAAAGAAAACTAAATAAAAAACAAGTAGAAAACTTAATAAAGATAATTAAATAAAAAGCAAGTAGAAAAATTAATAAAGATAATTTTAAATTCTTTTCCTCAAGTCTTTTCAATAATCACAAAGTGAAAGGAATAGGTCTTATTTCTATGATAAATTGATAATATACTAGTATACTAGAAATTCACGCACCTGACCCTACAAATCCATATACACAGAAATAAATCAAACACAATTTCAAAACATTACAACAATATTACAGAAGAAAATTGGAAATTAAAAAGAACAAAATCACAATGCATAATTCAAAGCATGAGTTGGAAAGAGAAAATTAAAAATAAAACTTTGTAAATAATTTAAAAAAACCTAATATACGGCTTAAATAAAAACATAATTATTACCTAATGACTACAATCATAGCATAAAAAAAAAACAAAGAAACATAACTAAAAACAGGTTTAAAAATAAACTAAGAACACTAAAGGTCGGATGGAAGACTGGACAACAATCTGGAAGGAAGGTCCGAATGATAGTCTAGACACACAGTTCAAATGAGAGGCTGTATACATAAAATAATAAAAACATACCTAAATGATTTAATCATCAGCTCATTTTGTGCATATGAAAAAAGATGCATAAAGACAGAATTTAAACCTAATTAATCATCGTATTAAAAAGTGAAATAAACAAAAACAAATACATGAAAATAAGAAAATCATTGCATACTAATAAACAAACTGAAATTTAAATTGCATAAACTTATTACAGGAATAAACATAACTTAATCTATCTAAATTGATGAAAACAACCTATTCTATGTGCTTATTTAAATTCTATCTAGATTGATAAATACCACCTATTCTACATGCTTGTAAATAAGACTGAACAATAAGCTAAAAATGAAAGGATTTAAAAGCAAACCTAAAAGCAAACTATACATGACCGACCATTTTATAAACAAAAACTACATTAATAGCATAGTATGGATTTTATTAACTGCAACAGATACATGCTACAAGAAACAGAGAATAAAATGATTGCAGAAACTTAACTACCTAAACAAATTGGAAATAAAACTACTTATTTGTAAGGATGAGATAACAAAAATTCATACGAAAATAGAAACCACAGATTGTCAAGGGGCTCTATCAAGAATCATGGATAATTCCTGGTGAATTCTTGCACACGTAGTCATAAACAACAAAGCATAGTGTTCTTATTAAACATAAGGAACATAGTTACAATATCCTCCCCTCAAAGCAAACTAACTATCTATCTAATGGATTGATCAATCCCCTATCTCTCTGTATGGAGGTGTTTATATACACTATTTTCAAGTGGTTGAGCAAGTCGATGCTTTAGTGGTAGACTGCTCTTCTAAATTTAGTCAATCATAGAAGGAAATAACAGTTTACAAGCCAACACATAAGCATATCCCTTCTTTGGTGTAAGTCTGGTTTTCTTCACTTTGAACATGGCATGTAGGCTTCCCTTCAGTGTGAACAGGGCATCATGGTGGTCTAACTATCCTCTTTCCGTGTGACTAGTGGAGCGGCGGTGAGTGAAGGAAATTGCAAGTTGTTGTGCTATCCAGAACGTGGCTTTATTACCCAGGCATGTCGATAACAATTTATTTGCAGGCTATTTTATATTTTATGTTGCGTAGGATGGTAGGCGATCTGGATGGAAGGATGAACATCTAGCTACACTGTGAGCTGGATACACTAAGTGTTAATCTAGGGCAACATGGAAAACCACCAAAGAATTTTGCACAATGGGTTGGATGACAAGGTAATGAGCAACAACATCGTGATAGCAACGATCCTCTAGAACATTCCCTCCTTTGAATGCATGAGCAATGAAAACAGAATGGATAAATTAATGCACCCATGATCCTTCTATATTGTTGATTATGCTATCACTTGAGCACGTGGTCAACATAATGGTTTGCAGATTGCTTCAATGTTTAATGCTTGAAGTTGGTTATGGACAACGCGCAGCCTGATTGACGAGCTAGACGGCAAGTTGAGTGATGAGCTAGACGACGATTGCACAGATCGGGCTGAACGATGAGCTGAATGTGTTTTTTTATAGATTCACCCCAAACATACTACATAACCTGCAAACAAATATGTAAATCAATTAAGATATTAAATATGCCTTAAATAATATAGATTTGAGTTAATAAAATCATAAAAATGATATTAATAACCAAAGTTGAATAAACATTAAATTTGTTCTTACCTTGTGCCGAATAACGACCTGCATGACATAAAATACATGAAAGATAATAAAATATGCATTTAAATGTGTTATTTTAATGCCAAAAATGATAACAAAATGAGGCTCAACAGGGTGTTAATTCTTAGGTTAGGGTCATTAGTTTAACAAAGTCTCACAAATTATTTAAGTTGAATGTTACGTATTGACTAATTGAAGCTAAAAATTCTATGTCCATTATATTTGAAAAGGTAACCCATGCTAAATCATATCTTTTCCACTAGTTGGATTTTGTGGGATTGTGAAGGAACTTGAGACATTTAGTGGTTATCCCTTGGATATCATCACCTTGAACATGTCACTATAATTTGTTATTTATAGTTCACATGCCTTACTTAATGAATTTAATTAGTGCTTCTTAAGACATTGGAAGCTATTTTTGAGCCATTACATATTCTTAATTATAATAGTTTCATGAGGGTGTGGTTTTTTTTACTTTTTCTCCATCAAGAAAACTTGTCACCAAAACCATATTTCATCATAACTAGAAAACACACTTGAAAACAATATGGTTCACGACCTGCACGGGTCTTTTTGCACAAAGCGTTGACATGCAAGATGGCAATGATATAAATAGAGGAGGTTAGATTTTTATGTCAATGTTTGGAAGCTTTTGCACTTACAGTCTACAATTTTTCTGTCTCAACGCAATTTGTGTATTGGCCGCTGCATGGCGATTTATATGATAGGGATTCACGCCTTCAATATGAGTGTATGTGATTTATGTTGAAGGTGTTCATGATGTTCTCTAAAATTTCTCTCGACGGTTTCTCTACAATTTGTTTTCATGGGATGCTAACGGATTTACTGCACCTTCAATACGACTGCCTACAATGTCTTTTGTATGTAATTAGGTTAATTGTGAGAGCCAAAAGCTCTTTTTTATTCAATGTCTTACATTTTATACATGGTCTTACAATTGTAGAATGATAATGGTTTTTACCGCTTCCAACTCTAATAGAAATTGTCTTTCCTCTGCTTGAAATCGACCCCCTCCATAGAGAGCTATACCTCAAAGCAACTTAGCATGATGGAACATTTGAATGGATCCCATCTGGGATGGAATGCACATGGTTGGGTTGGGATTCTTGGATGGGCTTATAGGTTTTTCTTGGCTGGGATAATCGACTGGGCTACTTGGCTTGGATTGGTTTTACGGTTCGGATACTCTTGGGTTCTCCCCTATAATTCTTAGATTAATCATCTTTTGACATGGCTGAAGTCCAGAGATCAATTTCCTTTATTGCAAAAACATGTGATGCCATGTGTCTGTTGTTGATTCGTTTTGACCCATTAATGGTGTATATAATGTCGTGTGTAATCCTTTAACTAGTCAATATGCGTGTAAAGTAGTGCACTCGAGCATGGGTGTGGATTTCCCTAGCTAGTGCATTTTAGGGTTTTGTAATTCTGTCCCAACGAAATTGTTGGATGGTGTTGGAAATTTGTGTTCCCCAACCAATATAGTGGGGCCATGGCTAGGATTACCATGGTGGAGACTTTTTTTTAGTTCTAATAATTTATTTATGTGTTAGAGTGACGTGGCTAAATATTGTTAGGGATAAGCCCATTGGATGACTTGGAGTAACTTTGGGAAATCTATGACACTTGAGAGACACGTTGCAGTGCCATTGGACTCTACAAGGGTCTGCACCAACAATATTTTGTCATAACTCAATGGAATTGCTTGTTGTGATACAAATCTGCAACAAATAGCATATAGTGATATTTCAATTGAAAATATATAGGAGACTTCAAATTTAAGAATCAAACTACCTTTGAGCCTGTAAATATAAATTTATTAACATAATTACAAAATGTTTTGATTGATGTGGGATTCTTGAATGTCTTAGATTTTTCTCTCTCTCCTTCTTCGTTCTCACACTTTGTACTGTTATTTCGTCTTTTCCTTACATCATTCTTTGTGTTTTGCGTAATATGCACTCCCAGAATCTGTAATTTTATGCAATCCTCATATTCACCCTCAACTTTGTCATTGTCCCTCACTGTTTTTCCTTCATCACCATTGCCATCACGATCAACATTGTCTTCATTACCATTACCATCACTATCATTTTCTCTACTTGTTAAAATTAGGGTTTTTAACAAAAATAAAGGAAATTGAACTTGTTGGAGTATTGGTACAACCTCCACATGGTATAACCGCTGCACCTCTGGGAATTTAAAAACAAGTGGACTAACCGCCACTCCTAGTGATAGGGCATTGTGCTTGGTTTCAAATCTTCATCAAAATCTACATGTTTTGGTGTAATGACAAACCTTACATGAATCTGTGTTTGCTAAACACAATGAAATTCATGGTCATCAACTTGAAAATGAGTTGATTTCTTTAAATCAAGGTGTTTTTTCATGCATTCGAGATTATTTATCTAAGTACAAAAATATTAGACTCGTATGTGAAGAATGCAAGATTAAGAGAGAAGACACACAATGCATTTATCATATTCTTTCCAAACTTGGACCTGAATATTCTGTTTTTGTATCTAAATTTTACTCCATGAAAGAATCCTTGACTACAAATAGCTATCAAGATCCTAGTCTTGAATCCTTTTGTGATTCCTTAATTAGAGATAAATATAAGCTCATTCATCATGGAATAATTAACAATGTAGATACATATGGGAAAGCCTCATTGTCCCAATAGAAAGAAAAGTCCAAGCCTCCCAAGAAACAATTTTTTTGGAATAATAAGACAAACAAGGGTCCCAAACCCTCTCAGTCAGCTCCTTATTTAAAAAATGACAAAGGATCCAAGCTAAAAGGAAAGAAGACTGAGTGTCATTGCAATTATTGTGGGAAAGATAATCATGATGAATCTAAGTGTTTCAAGAAGATGGCAGCCTTGGAAGTAGCATTGAATAAGCACCACATCATCCTAGATTCGTCTTTAGAATCTACCTCTCATGGACATGCACTTTGTGCTTCTAGTAATTATTATAATGCATCTTCTTCTTCTACTCAAAATGAATGGCTCATTGGTTCTAAGAGCATCTTATCGTATGGCTAAGGATCAAGCCATCTTTTCTACTATGCATGAATGTAACACCAAACAAATATTTGTTGGTGATGATAGATCTCTAAGTGTTGTAGGATCTAGAACAGTTCCAGTAGAAAATGGTCATTTTAATGATGTACTATGTGTTCCAAGAATTTCCTGTAATTTTTTGTCAGTCTATCAAATCACCCATTCTGGTGAAGGTAAAGCTGTAACGTTTACACCTCACCAAGTTGTAATCAAGTATTTTAAATATCCTCAACATGTCCTAGCTACCAGAATTGTTGATGATATTACCAGGTTGTACAAATTTAACAACTTTGGGTCATCACCTTTTCCTTCAGTTTTTGTTGCTCATAGTGATAACTTGAGCAAACTTTGGCATGAGCAATTTGGTCACTTAAAATATCGCTCATTTCAACAACTATGTAAAGAAAATATGGTGACAGGTATTCCGATGGTATCTTGCAAAGATGGTGTTTGTTCCAGTTGTGTACTTGGAAAACATCATCGACACAGTTTTGACAAACGTGCCTCTTGGCATGCCTCAGTGCCCTTGGAGCTTGTGCATAGTGACTTGTGTGATCCTCCTCCATCTACTTCCTTTTATAGATTCAAATATTTCTTAACTTTCATTGATGATTACTCCAGACACACTTGGGTTTATTTCCTAAAACTTAAGAGAAAAGTATTTAACATGTTCTTGGCCTACAAGGCCCTTGTTGAAAAACAATCTAGTTATCAAATTATGAAGTTAAGATCCAACAATGGAAGAGAATATGTTAATAAAAAGTTCACTACTTTCTGCATTGAACAAGGAATCCAAAAACAACACACTGTTCCATATACACCACAACAAAATGGTGTAGCTGAATGGAAGAACTACACTTTAAAAGAAATGGCTAATTGTATGATCCAATCTAAGGGACCAAGTCTTCAATTTTGGGATGAGGCCATAAATTATGCAAATTACATAGTTAATCACACCACCACTAAATATTTACAAGGTATAACACCAGAAGAAGCATGGAGTAAAATTAAACTAGATGTAAATCACTTCCATGTGTTTGGTAGTGAATCATGGGCTCACATTCTGGATGAAAAATAGAAAGCATTACAACCTAAAAGTGAAAAGTGCATATTTGTTAGATATTTTGAAGATGTAAAAGGTTATAGACTTCTTCAACCACATTCAAATGATGTAATCATTAGAAGAGATGTTAAATTTGATAAAAATCTCTTAGCCTGTGATCCTAACTCGACGGTTGTGCCATCTTTAGCCTGCGAGCCTGATTCAGCAATTGTGCCTTCTTCTACTTCCAACTTCCTTGACATATTTCCAAATCTAGTTTCTGATGATGACAGTGATGATGAAAGTCCACCTTCGCCTGCTCATATTCCTCCAGTTGCACCAGCACCATTTCTTCCTTGATGGTTCTGTTCAACATGTGAAGAAATTGGTGATCTTGTCGGTGATCCTAGAGATCAATGTCAAACACGTTCTCAGTTTTTGTGAGCCTCTTCTCTTTTGGCTTAAGTTTCTGAGAATTATGATCCATAAAATTTTGCAAAAGCTTCATGAAATCTAGATTGGGATGCAGCTATTGATGAAGAATATCATTCCTTAATGGCGAATGATACTTAGGATTTTGTACATCTTCCAAAAGGAAGAAAAATTGTTAGATGTAAATGGGTCTATAGAACTAAGTATGCATCAGATGGAAGTGTTGAAAGAATTAAGGCAAGGTAAGTTTCCAAAGGTTTTTCCCAAGTTGAAGGGATTGACTACAATGAAACCTTTGCTTCTGTCACAAAAATGAACTCCATATCCCTTGTTCTTTCCCTTCCAGCCTTAAATAATTGGGAATTCCATCAAATGGATGTCATGTTTGCATTCTTACAGGTGATTTATAGGAGGAAATTTACATGGAATATCCTCCTGGATATGTTTAGAATAACTCTAGCCTTGTCCATCACCTTAATAAATCCTTATATGGACTTAAGCAAGCTCCTAGAGCTTGGTATTCCAAAATGGATAGCTTTATCCTTGATACTGGTTTTTCTAGATGCCATTCTGACCGCAATGTTCTTTATGTTGATGATCTTATCCTTACTGGTAGTGATCCTAATTTTTAACCCATGTGAAATCCAGTCTTAACAAAAAATTTGAAATGTCATACTTAGGACATTTGCATTATTTTCTTGGTCTCCAAGTCTTGCAAACCAAAGAACGAATCTTTTTTTCCCAGTCTAAGTATGCTTGTGACCTTCTTTGTCTCTTTCACATGGAATATTGTAAACCATCTCCTTCTCCCTTCCAGTTTGGAGTCAAACTTTCTACCACTTATACTTCCCCTGAAGTAGATTCCACCTTGTATTGTCAGCTTGTTGGTAGTCTCTTATACTTGACTCATTCTCATCCTGACCTTTCCTTTGTTGTTGGTTGTGTTTCCTGTTATATGCAAAAATATCATGAAAGTTACTGGAAAGAAACAAAAAGAATACTTCGATATATTCGAGATAAAATTCAGTTTGGGATTCATTATAGTATAAGGGGACACCTTTGTTCGTTGGTTTCACTGATTCATATTGGGCTGGTGATTGTGATGATCAAAATCCTACTGTAGGTTATGTTTTTAGTCTAGGATCTGGACCTGTCACTTGGGATTGTAAGAAACAACAAGATCTTTCTCTTTCTTCAGCAGAAGTAGCATATCAAGCCACAATTAATGCCAGTCGGGAAGCTTTGTGGCTTCGATAGATCCTATCAAAGTTTGGATTCGAGCAGAAGTAGCCTACTCCACTTTGGTTCGAAAATCAAAGTCCCATCAAGCTTGCCAAAGATCCAGTTCTACATCAACGCAACAAACACATTGAGATACATATGCACTTCATCAGAAATCTTGTTCATGATCGTGTTCTTGAAGTTCTCTATTTACCTACAGATGATCAAGTTGCAGACATCTTCACCAAGTCTCTTATAGATGCGAAGTTTTCTAAACTTTGATCTATGTTAGGAGTTAAAGAATTTGTCATTAAGGGGGGATAGGCTCTAATTCCTCCTTCCTTCTCCTAGTAGTGTCGCTTTTGTGAATCCTTCAATCCTATCCCAATTTGTTCTTAAGGGGGGATGTTAGGATATTTAGACACTTAGGATTTAGTTAAGATCAACTTGTGTAATATATCTGTTAGGTAAAGTATGTTTCTTTAGTATGCATTAGTATGCATTTGTATATATTTAATTTGATAGTCACGATATGTTCTAGACATAGAATGATCCAACGATCAACTTCTCTTAGATCATACCTATACTTGATCCCTGGCTTAGCACCCGATTGGTCCATGATCCCTATTTAAAGAGCATGGAGGGTCCTTGGCTAGTTGATCGATTATGAGAATCTCATTTGTAAATTTATTTCTTTTTCATAATAAATTGCTCCAAGTATCTATTTGGCTAGGGTCGTGGACTGTTTCCCTCCAGAGGGTTTTAACCACGCCAAAACATCGGTGTGTTGATATGTGATCTGTTTGTGTGAGTGGTTTCTCCAGGTGTTCGGTATTTTGGGAGTAACCTGTGTACCCGAACATAAATTTAATGCAAATATAAATTAAAACAAAATTGGAATAAAATCACAATTTAAAGTAGGACAACAATCGTAATAATATAAACTAATTTAGAAAGTAAAATCAGATTTGTTAATTTACTTGTTGTGAAGAACCTTCCATGTCCATTGTTGATTGGCTTTCAACCATATATGATGTGGGAAACACCATGTGTTGTTCTTTTAATTGGTCAAACCTAATGTGAAATTGTGCTTTAGGTCTTGTTTAAGGATCAATCAAACAAGTCTCAAAGAGGGTTTCATGGGTTTTTCTTAGCAGAAGCTTGGAAAGACTATGCAAAATTATGGGTTGAAATGTGTCAAAAGATTATGATGGTCCTCAACTTATAGATTTAGGCCTCGACCAATAGTACCTTGGTGGAGTTTGTGGAATAGTTCCAAGAATTCCTCAATGTTATTTTGTTAAATACTCTTTTTTTCAATCCTAGTTGTAGATTCTTTATCGCTTACATATATGACTAGTCTATTCTAGAATGGAAACTTTTTTATAAATGATTAAAATGAAACACCACTATACAAACAATAATAAAATAGAGTAGGCTCCAACTAGTAATAACAGAAGATATTCATATGTACACAATTCCATGCTACTAACAATAGTATTGTTGTTTCCTCCTTTCACACACCTGGGTCATGTGGCATAAATCTTCAAGCCACTCGGTGTGTCCTTGGGGGCAAGTCTTGAGTCAAGGCTGTCACCTTGTTCTTGACTCCTCCGTTTAGGCTCAAATCCTAACGAAGCCAAGGCGGGTAGACCCTATTATGTTACTAAGGACAATTTACTTAGTAAGGTGATGTTAAATTGAATGAGTTACATAGGAGTTCGAGATTTAACTATGGACAATCAAAGATGGCAAGATACAAAAAATGAACACACGAAAGCACAATGTTGAGACACAATATATATATAAAGCAAGAAAATAACCAGTGCCTTAGAATGGAGTCAGAAAATAAGATCAATGTACTTGCATGTGCTTGGAGTGAATGTTTTGCAATTGCCTCTTGGTACATTTTAAGTTAAATTTGAAGTGTGAGTTGATTAAAATTAGGCAAAAGGGGGGACTCCAGATATACCTGAGAGTACTTGGAGTATGTCCAAAACTAAACCTTCACGGCTACTTGCAAGGAATATGTGGGATCAAATGGAGTCTCTGGGGCTATTGTTCATAACTCACCCATTAGGGTGTGACAGAGATCGGCGCCCTGAGGTCACTTTTCAGAAGTTCCTGCTTCCTTTGGGTATTTTGCCACCGTGATGGTTTGATCTAGGTGTTGGATTTTCACTTGTTGGTTTGTTAATTTGGGAGAGTGAGTCCTAATTATACTAGTCACTCAAGTTCTTTTGATACATCTTGACTGATTGGATGAACCGCAGCCAAGTGTAGAGCATACACACCGGAGTCTTGTCAATTTTAATAAATTTTCAATGGGTGTTCTTGTTTAAAAGAAAACCCTCCAGGAACCTCTTTCGATTCGAGTGGATCTCAATTGGGGAATTGAGGAGGGGTTAATTTTATAGTAGCTGAAAAACAAATGATAGGAAAAAGAAAACAGATACACAGTTCTAGTTTCCTAATTAGTCCTACCACGAATCTCTTTCCCCTTTCGGGTCAATCAGGAAGTCGTGGGGTAAGTATTACGATTACTTTGAAATATAAAATATGGAATATGAAATTTATAATGAAATAAAGTATACTACCCTGCATATTAGATCAATACTAGTTTGAAAATAAATGAGCAAAAAATCAATAAAAAGGACACCGACGCAAATCCCCCCAGGGGGGATACAGAATGGGCTCGAAAGACCCTATTCAAAAAATATTTTTATTAACAGCAGTTACAATATCAAATAACTAATATAATTCCTCTTGATACTTATATGGAATGAAATCAAGAGCTTACAAAGTGTGAAAGTTAAAGGTTTTAGTCAAACCTGCTAAAAAAAAGCAAGCATATCAGACTGAAATATGCCCAAAAGCACTTTGAAAGTACCTTTGGGTCAGCTCACTTTTAACCAAAAAAGGTAAGCTGAAAACTAGTTAAAATGGGAAAACAGGAACCAAGGAAGGAAGGCTTTCCTTGGGATCTTGGCTTGCCGTTTGGGAAGCCAATAATATGTGCACTTTTATTGCAGAATATGAAATTTTAACGTACAGCAAACAAAAATCAAATGCATCCAAGCTACAAATTTTCTTTAAAAATTACATGAAAAAAAGGACGATTTCCCTAAAGCTAGATCTAGAAAGCTTATGAAACTTGTTAAGAGCAAGATCTAGACTATGAGCTTGGAGAGGATAGATCTATGTTGAAATTACTTTTAAGATGATAGATCTAAACAAAATCAAAGCTATGAAAAAGTAACCGGGTAAAGAGTTGATCTTGAGGGAGGAAGATGAGGAGAGAAATGCTAGTTTCCTTGAAGATCCACAGTGGAGCTTTCAGGTGGAATGTCGAGGGACTATTGCGTTTGGAAGGTTTTGGAGAGAGTGAAGAAACAAACTAGATCAACATCCTCTCCAATGTAGGAACCTACAGCTCAGCTGAAATCAAGAAACTTGCCAAAAAACTTGTGAGATCCGATTAGTACATACACATAGATTCAAAATAACATGCATATAAGCTTATAGGACATGTTGAATCTATATCTCTAAACATGCATCAAAGGAAAGAGATGGCCAGTAAAATTATTGAAAAGCACCTTTCCTACCAAGATTATAATAAGCTTATTATCAATCTTAACAATGGATCTACAAGCAATTAGCAAATCATGAAGACAGATACAGGCTACCTCAGTAAAATAATGGCAATCATCATCCACACATACAATGGCACAACACTGTCTTGCCTCCAAATCTTCTCTGTATTTCAAATGAACAATACAACAGTACAATAGCAGCAGCACCTGAATCCCAGTTCTAACTCCCTTGGAAGAGGCTGTTGTGCTTGGATATATACAAAAACCAGGAGATCTAGCCCAGGGGGGGCACAAATCCCAAGGATATAGACCAAATATGCTGATGGAGAGTCCATCAATGCCTGATCTGTGTCTAACTGGGGTAGATTTGAGTCTCACTGAGTGCAATTGTCAATCGGAGAGCTGATCTGACTGATACCTCAACCTGTTGACTAAAGCATCCACCAAAACTCATCGAGATGAGCCAAAAACGTGTGGAGGAGAGAGGGAGGGCTAAATTCCCCATAAAGGATGCTGAAGATCAAATTTGGATCTGATTTGATCACCTCCTTTAGCCAAGGATTTGTCAGATCCAGTGAATATGCTTCAGATATGACTGATTTCAATCAAATCGGCTGAGAATCCACTGATCTATGAATTTGGATTTGCTCCATTATTCATCAATTTATTAATTAACATAATCAATAATTGATTCTTGGGGCTTTCTATCCTGAGTGATGGAAAATCACTCAAAACTAGGAAATAGTGGGTCCATGGGTTTACATGGTGCTCTTAGCTTGAAAATGAGAACCTACATGACTGAAACTGATTATTTGGCCCACTTTTATTACAAAATAAAATTTTCCAATTAAACTATTAAAAAATAGCCTAAGTTTTGGAAAAATTAAATTTTAATAAAAAACACTGAAAAATATAAAAATTTGAAAAATTGAAAAAAAACCTTGGGGGACTTAGACATGTTAATATGACTCGACCATGATGTCTAGCATGTTTATACATTGACACATAGACTCTAATAACCTCAATAGGCCTAAATGCCAAGTCGACCACCCCAACTTTGGAGGTATGGAGTGAAAAACTCAGAAATTATCAGTCGTTTATTCAACAACCAATAATAACCAAGGGAAAAAACACCCTGGGCTGATCAGATTGACAAATAAATTCTAAGAGACCGAGTCTTTTACAGACACTATCATGCTAGAAAATTTATTACAATTCCCCCATGGGGTATGAACATGTGATATAGTACAACAAGCACTTCCCAAAAGTACTTCCAAAGGTTCTCTGAAGTCTAAACAAGTTATCCTTGTCCAGTTCACCAGGCTCACTTGATAAAAAACCACTAAGTACAACTTAGGTGGTAACATTCTGGCTCCAACTGTGGGACGTGTGCTCGATCTCGTCTTTAAGGCAAGGAGAGGATACGAGAACACTAGAATCTCTGGTTTATATACCTTGTAAAAACATCTCAACTTGACAAAAAAAACCTTAGTAGCACAAGCTTCACATAAAAAACCAAATGAACCATTAAGCTGATTTATTTAAACAAAATAAATGTAACTAACTAATGGAAACAAAAGTGTTTGATTATAGCTAAGTAAAAAACAAAAAATGCGGAAAGTAAGTGCTCTTTTTCAAGGAGCTTATTTTCCTACTCTAAGCATGATATAAAAAGGGTTAATTGTAATCAGAGATCCAATGTAACCACCTAACAATTTTATTAACATAAAAAAAATTTCCTTGTCTTTGGTTACCAGCCAAAGTAATGATACTTTATTCAGAAAATGCAAACCTGCGTGTTGATCCGGAAGGGGCGGGATGGATGGGAAATCATAGGCATGAATAATGTCGTCAAACTTCCTCCCAAATTGGTAAGTGCTTGCATAGGCTGCTTCTATCCATGATTGGACAGGGTTTATGTACAAATCAGAATGATGAGGTAGATTGACTACACTATCATACTGATCATCAAGGCTTACCGGATGATAATTCACTGTATAAGCCCCAAGAGGCTCTAAGTCATGAGGAAACTCTATATGTGAAGATGATAGTTGAGACTGATATTCTAATAACTACATCACATCTGTATTTTAACAACACTGCTTCTCCATGTCTTCATTATTGATACCCTTGTGCGGCTCTGCATGATATGACTTTGAATGATGATATAAGAGTTTTGAATGCTGCTTTTCCATACTAGGATTTTCCAAGGTCTCCAGATTCATGCTTCCCTCTATGGAAGTATAGTAGATTGGACTTCCACAAATCTCTAAACATACACTCCCCTTGTTGGATATAGCATAGATAGGATTCTTAATAAGATATCCACAAAAATCCCAATAGTTATCACCACCATCTATGTTAAATGTGATGGATTCCCCATTGCTTATATTGGGCTCCGATATCGAGTTCTCTTTGTCTTCATTACTGATATTGATATATGGCTCAGATTGATCATGTGGATAAACTACATGCTCCTGTTTTATATCAAAGTTTCCCAAGGCCACATGGTCCATGCTCTCTCCTTTAGATATGTCATAGATAGAAAAATCAACAAAACCATCAAAAGTTTCTGGTTCATTATTTTCCTCTTTATTCATGTCATAGACCGGATTTTCCATGAATGTCCAGGACTCCTCATCAACATCTTTGTCGAGGATAAGGGAGTCTTCGTCACTTGTATCATTCTCCAAGCTATACTTATCCTCATTTTCATACTCATCTTCTTCAGATAAAAGGTCACAAGGTAGTAAACCTTCCAGACTGTCATCATCATATGGAGAACACATAGGAGTCCCATCATGTATATTACAGTTTTCATCATAAGTTTCACTATAAGATTCTGCAATGGTTTCATCCTTAGGTTTGTACTGTTTAGATGGTAACAAAGGGTAGGCCTGACCTACCATGTATATATGATCGGGCTCACTTGAATTTGTTTCCTGATTACTAACCTTGGGAATTCCATGTTCCATGACTTGATTTGCAACATAACAAGTGCTTTCTTGGTGGAATTGTTCACAGGGTCTACACCATGGAATTACTTCTTCTACCATGTTAGCTGAGTCTAACTGGTTTGGAATCCTAGGCTCTTGTTGAGGAAACTTGTTTTGATACATCTAATTCTTCCTAGGCTGAAAGTTCCTAGGTCCATTATTTATTTCCATTGTGATTATTCTATTGTGCATAAGATTCAATTGCGCAGACTAATCTGCCATAAGTTGGTTTTGACTAGTAACCAAGTCTTTTATCATGTCTGTTACCTTTTCCATGGGATCTTTAGAGGCTCCCTCTTCTTCTAATTCAAAGGCTTTTCCCTTTTCTTCGTTGTATGAAGTGTTTCCCCTAGTGTAACTTGGAATGTTGGATTTCCCTGAAGATTGCATATTCTTTTCTATTTTCTCAGCCAATTCTTGAGCAGTTTTTAGATCGACCGGCTCTCTGTCCCTTAACTGGTACCTCAAATGACCAGTGAAATATTCGATGTAAGATATGAGGATGGAGGCATCCCTTGGCTTGATTTCTCTAGGGAGGTCCGCAACCACACGCCTGAACTTAGTATTAAATTCATCAATGGTTTCATTCTCCATATTCTTTATGTTATGGAGGGCAGCAAGTAGATATCTTGGTTCTTTCTTTTCCCCCATTTCTTCTTAAAACCCTCTAGGAATTCACTAAGAGTTTTATATGAATCATCATCTAGGTCGAAGTACCATTCTTCAGCATCATCTTCCAATTCCAAGGATAAAGAAAAAAGCATCATTTTGACATCGTCATGGTCATGGGCAACATCATTGCAATAACTGACTAGGTGTTTTTCAAACTTTCGAAGGTGAGACTTGGCAGTGATGGCATTATTTCCCTGAAATATGGGGAGCTTCTTGATAGCATCTTTTGGAATGGCATGGGGAGCACCTGCTATCTAAGAAAAGTCAAGGGGGTTGAATAATTTCGTCATTTCTTGAGATTGGTGAACATGACTCTCTACAAATATGTGATGGATATCTGAGAGGGATTGGTCTCCTAAATCTTCAAGGTTTCTACGAGAAGTATGCCTATTAAATATTTATCTAATAAACCTTTCAAGATCAGGGAGAGGATTGAATAATTGTCGGCGATTTCTACGGGTAGAAATTCTTGAAGGGATGTTAGAAAGTGGAGTCGCTAGATGGATCGAGTTTTAATTTTTATGTTTTTTAACGACTAGATCAATCAAAAGTTTTTATCTTTTTAGTTGTTTAGAAAAAAGTTAAGCTAAGTCATACTTGGGAATAAAAATATTTATCCCTGACAACGACGCCAAAATGTTGTTGCCTCCTTTCACACACCTGGGTCACGTGGCAGAAATATTCACGCCGCTCGGTGTGTCCTTGGGGGCAAGTCTCGAGTCAAGGCTGTCACCTTGTTCTTGACTCCTCCGTTTAGGCTCAACTCCTAACGAAGCCAAGGGGGGTAGACCCTATTATGTTACTAAGGACAATTTACATATTAAGGTGATGTTAAACTGAATGAGTTACTTAGGAGTTCAATATTTAACTATGGACAATCAAAGAAGGCAAGATACAAAAAATGAACACACGAAAGCACAATGCTGAGACACAATATATATATAAAGCAAGAAAATAACCAGTTCCTTAGAATGGAGTGAGAAAATAATATCAATGTACTTGCATGTGCTTGGAGTGAATTTTTTGTGATTTCCTCTTGGTACGTTTTAAGTTAAATTTGAAGTGTGAGTTGATTAAAATTAGGCGAAAGGGGGGACTCCAGATATACCCGAGAGTACTTGGAGTATGTCCAAAACTAAACCTTCACTGCTACCCACAAGGAATATGTGGGATTAAATGGAGTCTTTGGGGCTATTGTTCATAATGCACCCATTAGGGTGTGACGGAGATTGGCGCCCCGAGGTCACTTTTCAGAAGTTCCCGCTTCCTTTGGGTATTTTTCCACCGTGATGGTTTGATCTAGGTGTTGGATTTTCACCTGTTGGTTTTTTAATTTGGGAGAGTGAGTCCTAATTATAATAGTCACTCAAGTTCTTTTGATACAACTTAACTGATCGAAGAACCGTAGCCAAGTGTATAGCATACACACCGGAGTCTTGTCAATTTTAATAAATTTTCAATGGGTGTTCTTGTTTAAAAGAAAACCCTCCAGGAAACTCTTTCGATCCAAGTGGATCTCAATCGGGTAATCGAGGAGGGGTTAATTTTATAGTAGTTTAAAAACAAATGATAGGAAAAATAAAATAGATACACAATTCTAGTTTCCTAATTAGTCCTACCACGAATCTCTTTCCCCTTCCGGGTCAATCGGGAAGTCGTGGGGTAAATATTACGATTACTTTGAAATATAAAATATGGAATATGAAATTTATAATTAAATAAATTATACTACCCTGCATATTAGATCAATACTAGTTTGAAAATAAATGAGCAAAAAGCAATAAAAAGGACATCGACGCAAATCCCCCTAGAGGGGATGGGGAATGGGCTCGAAAGAGCCTATTCAAAAAATATTTTTATTAACAGCGGTTACAATATAATAGAACTGATATAGTTCCTCTTGATACTTATATGGAATAAAATCAAGAGCTTACAAAGTGCGAAAGTTAAAGGTTTTAGTCAAACGGGAGACCCCTGGGGTGATTTGAACGCTCCTAAGGCGACCTCTGGACAGCAGCTTCCTTTCTTTTCTGTCAAACCCACTAAAAACCAGCAAGAATATCAGACTGAAATATGGCCAAAATAACTTTGAAAGTACCTTTGGGTCAGCTCACTTTTAACCAAAAAAGGTAAGCTGAAAACTAGTTAAAAAGGGAAAACAAGAACCAAGGAAGGAAGGATTTCCTTGGGATATTGGCTTGCCTTTTTGGAAGCCAATAATATGTGCACTTTTATTTCAGAATATGAAATTTTAACATACAACAAACAGAAATAAAATGCATGCACGCTAGAAGTTTTCTTTAAAAATTACATGCAAAAAAGGACGATTTCCCTAAAGCTAGATCTAGAAAGATTATGAAACTTGTTAAGAGCAAGATCTAGACTATGAGCTTCGAGAGGATATATCTATGTTGAAATTACTTTTAGGATGATATATCTAAACAAAATCAAAGCTATGAAAAAGTAACCGGGTAAAGAGTTGATCTTGAGGGAGGAAGAGGAGGAGAGAAATGTTGATTTCCTTGAAGATCCACAGTGGAGCTTTCAGGTGGAATGTCGAGGGACTATTTCCTTTGGAAGGTTTTGGAGAGAGTGAAGAAACAAACTAGATCAGAATACTCTCCAATGTAGGAACCTGCAGCTCAGCTGAAATCAAGAAACTTGCCAAAAAACTTGTGAGATCTGATTACTACAGACACATAGATTCAAAATAACATGCATATAAGCTTATAGGACATGTTGAATCTATATCTCTAAACATTCATCAAAGGAAAGAGATGGCCAATAAACTTATTGAAAATCACCTTTCCTACCAAGATTATAATAAGCTTATTATCAATCTTAACAATGGATCTACAAGCAATTAGCAAATCATGAACACAGATACAGGCTACCTCATAATGGCAATCATCATCCACACATACAATGGCACAACACCGTCTTGCCTCCAAAGCTTATCTTTATTTCAAATGAACAATACAATAGTACAATAGCAGCAGCACCTCAATCCCAGTTCTAACTCCCTTGGAAGAGGCTGTTGTGCTTGGATATATACAAAAACTAGGAGATCCAACCCAGGGGGGGCGCAAATCCCAAGGAGATAGACCAAATATGCTGATGGAGAGTCCATCAATGCCTGATCTGTGTCTAACTGGGGTAGATTTGAGTCTCACTGAGTGCAATTGTCAATCGGAGAGCTGATCTGACTGACACCTCAACCTGTTGACTGAAGAATCCACCAAAACTCATCCAGATGAGCCAAAAAGGTGTGGAGGAGAGAGGGATGGATAAATTCCCCATAAAGGATGCTAAATATCAACTCTGGATCTGATTTGATCACCTCCTTCAGTCAAGGATTTGTCAGATCCATTGAATCTGCTTCAGATCTGACTGATTTCAATCAAATCGGCTGAGAATCCACTGATCTATGATTTTGGATTTGCTCCATTATTCATCAATTTATTAATTAAAATAATCAATAATTGATTCTTGGGGATTTCTGTCCTGAGTGATGGAAAATCACTCAAAAATAGGAAATAGTGGGTCCATGGGTTTACATGGTACTCTTAGCTTGAAAATGAGAACCTACATGACTAAAACTGATTATTTGGCCCACTTTTCTTACAAAATCAAATTTTCCAATTAAACTATTAAAAAATAGCCTAAGTTTTGGAAAAATTAAATTTTAATAAAAAACACTGAAAAAAATAAAAAATTGAAAAATTGAAAAAAACCTAGGGGGACTTAGACATGTTCATATTACTCGACCATGATGTCTAGCATGTTTATACATTGACACATAGACTCTAATAACCTCAATAGGCCTAAATTCCAAGTCGACCACCCCAACTTTGGAGGTATGGAGTGAAAAACTCATAAATTATCAGTTGTTTATTCAACAACCAATAATAACCAAGGGAAAAAACATCGTGGGCTGATCGGATTGACAAATAAAGTCTAAGAGACCGAGTATTTTAAAGACACTATCATGCTAGAACATTTATTACAATTCCCCCATGGGGTATGAACATTTGATATAGTACAACAAGCACTTCCCAGAAGTACTTCCGAAGGTTCTCTGAAGTCTGAACAAGTTATCCTTGTCCATTTCACCAGGCTCACTTGATAAAAAACCACTAAGTACAACTTAGGTGGTAACAAGTATCAAAGTGATCCACCTCAATCTCATGGCATCCCTAACTATTGATATGAAATATATTGATGAAATGGAATTAATTTGTAATAACAAATAATCCTTTCATCTGTTTAAAGTGAATCACATGGAATTGGTCCTTGTGGGTCTAGGCCATCATGGCTTCCTCTGAGAGTTAGAAACTCTAAAGATGGTGAAGGGACTAGATTTGGATTGATGTGGGATTCTTGAATGTCTTAGATTTTTCTCTCTTCCTTCTTCTTTCTCAGACTTTGTAATGCTATTACTTCTTTGTTGTGCATCCTTCTTTGTCTTTTGGGTAATATGCACTCCCATAATTTCCAATTTTATGCAATCCTCATATTCACCCTCAACTTTGTCATTCTCCCTCACCATTTTTCCTTCATCACTATCAACATCACCATCAACATTGTATTCATTACCATTACCATCATTATCATTTTCGCTACGTGTTACAATTAGGGATTTTTTAACAAAAAATAAAGGAAAATGAACTTTAATGCAAATCTAAATTAAAACGGAATTGAAATAAAATCACAATTTAAAGTAGGACAACAATGGTAATAAGATAAACTAATTTAGAAAATTAAAATCAGATCTGATAATTTACTTGTTGTGAAGAACTTTCCATGTCCATTGTTGATTGGCTTTGACCCATATCTGATGTGGGTAACACCATGTGTTTTTATTTTAATTGGTGAAACCTAATGTGAAATTGTGCTCTAGTCCTTGTTTAAGGATCAATCCAAGAAGTGTCAATGAGGGTTTCATGAGTTTGTCTTAGTGGAATCTTGGAAGGTTATGGGTTGAAATGTGTCAAAATATTATGATGGTCCTCAACTTATAGAGTTAGGCCTCGACCAATAGTACCTCGGTGGAGTTTGTGGAGTAGTTCCAAGAATTCCTCAATGTTCTTTTGTTCAATATTCTTTTGTTAAATCCTAGTTGTAGATTCTTTATCACTTACATATATGACTAGTTTACTCTAGAATGGAAATGTTTTTATAAACAATTAAAATGAAGCACCATTATACAAACAATATTGACATAGAATAGGCTCCAACTAGTAATAACGAAAGATATTCAATTGTACACAATTCCATATTACTAACAATAGTATAAAAGTGATCCACGTCAATCTCATGAGATCCATAACCATTGATATGAAATAGATTGACGACATCGAATCAATTTGTAGTAACAAATAAGCCTTTCATCCATTTAAATTAAATCACGTGACATTGGTCCTTGTGGGTCTAGGCCATCATGGATTCTTCCGAGAGATAGCAACTCTAAAGATGGTGAAGGGACTAGATTTGGATTCATAAATGAAGGAAATCATCCTTGTCTTGTAGATAAAATCCCTAGACTATTATCTATTTAGACCATATCGGTTCACATACAAAAATCATAAAAAAACTCACTTTAAAATCAAGCACATCACAATCATGTCTGGAATCAATTTACTAATATTTTTAAAAAATCCATTTTAAGAATAAGAAGTTTTTAACTATCTTCACAAGGTACAAATAGTAATATATGGTTATTAGTTAATGAGTTAAAGGTTAGTAGGTTTGAAATAAAATTATAGGGTTTAGTCGCTTAGTGTGTTAGAAATCTATTGGTTAGTAGGTTAGGGTGTTAGTATTCAAATGGTTAATGGGTTAGAAGGATATCAATTTAGTAATTAGAGAATTAGTGGTTCAATGATTAGTATGTTATTTGGTTATTGGGTTACTCACTTAATATTTTAGTGGGATAATTGTTTGTGGATAACTAGGTCAATGGTTAGCGTTTTAGTGATTTTGGGTGTTAGCCATCAGTGTGACACTGATTAGTGTGGTAGTGGATGAGATGTTTGATGGATATAGTGGTAATATATTATTGGTTTAGTGGATTAGTGGGTTATGCATTAGGGGTAGTGTTTTAATGAGAGAGTGGATATTGTGTTAATAAGTTATATGGTTAGTCAAATGTTTAGTGTATTGGTGGGTTATGTGATGGGGGTTATTTCACGTCAATTCTGACCTATGCCATCACATACTTGCAAAGACAATAATATTGGGATAGAAAATGCTATAATCAAACTCTTTTTAGAATTTGGAATGATTATTGCAACAAGGGATTCAATCAGAGTATTTTTTTTAATGTACATTTGTCCCACCTTGGATTTTGAATCCATATGACTGATATTAGGTGAAATTATTCCCAAAAGAATAATTTTACTATTGTTTAGCCGTCATGTATCCCAAAATTCATCTTAGGGAAATTGTATTTACTATTTATAGCTAATTTGATTTCCGTACATTGTAGGAATTGTCCAGGCATTATGAGCTATTTTGAGGGTTAATCAATCCTCAATAGACAACAATTTTGAATTTATGGGAAATTTATATGGTTAAAACAACCTAATGTCTCAATATGGGCATATTTTGGGAATATCTCAGCCTCCTGAGTCAAAATATCAATTAGTCTCAGACTTGGGAAGTCCTGTGGGTGGAGAAGCGACAATAAAGAGAAAATAGGGTGATGTCCCATCAGCTGCAGCTATAGTGTCAGTCACATGAGAAAAATCAAGCCTATACTTGACCTTTTGACAGTGATAAAGGATATCCCCTGTAGAATTTATACCAAAAAGGTCAAAGACCAACCATTAATTAGATGAAAAGAGGTTTTTGAGGTAGGTTTGGGTGTATTTGTGTATAGCCTCTGGCCTAAAAATTCAACAACAACCTATGGAGGTGAAAAACATCAAGTATGAATAGGAATGAGGTCATAACAACCAAAAATCCTCTCTTCGTGTAGGTTTGGGGACTCTAGGTTTGAAAATAAACCTTATTAGCAAATCTGGGTGGTTTTGATGTTCATGGTAGTATCAAAATTGTTTTAACTCAGACTTGTAGAATCCTTAAAATAATCTTGAAGCAATGTACTGGCAAATAGAGACAACGTTTGATGGAAGTTTTCATAGATTTATTGTTTGGAGAAGAGGTTTCTTGTTTAAATTTGAGACTTTAATAGTAATTTTAAGACAAGTATATTCTACATATACTACAAAAGTAGAAGACTAAAAATATTGGGAAATAGGTTGGTGAAATGGAATAAATTAATAAAAAATGATAAAATCAATATAGGAAAAAATGCCCTCATAATTGTAATAATCTAACATAGAAAATCCTGGCGGTCTTGCTCAAGTGGTTGATATAATAAATTACTCAATTCCCATATGTTGCAAAACAAGCATAGAGGCCATGATGCACCATAGTGAGTCTAAAAAGGTTTATCACATGTCCCACAGAGATGTCAATTTGAAAAAAAAAAACATATAGTCTATGTGTAGGAATATTGAACTTTGTTCCTCTGTTTTGATCTATATTGTTCTTCAACTTGTCATAAATATGTTGCACTAGTATTGAGTATGGAACTCTAATATCTTCCAACAAGCATACACCAATCAAAATGGTAGTGTAGCTTCCCATATCCACAATTTTATCATAGCTTGCTGAGCTGTTATTTTCAAACCCTTCATTGAAATACTTGAATGGTGCAGAAATTTCCTACTCAAATTGACGAACACGAGCTTCTTTAGACTCTAAGTTTAAGGTTTCCAGAAATAACGAGCACTTTCTCTTCGATACTTTCTTTGTTGAAGGTGTACAGGACGTGGATGAAACTTTATTTTTACTATGGATAGTACTAGATGAATTTACAAGTCTGTTGGAGTCTACAGGGGAAATAACAACGTCATTGGTGTAAAAAACATATTTCTCTTCAGATGCTTATGCACATTTAAACTCGTAGATTGATTAAATTGCAGACCATAGGCCAACCAAGGCTAGGCATTACTCAGGAATACAATATTATGAATATGGATATTGATGCTCAATTTGTAGAGGGATATCTATCCCTTCCCATACACTGTCCTCAAAATGTGAACTATGATCAGAAACCAACTATTTCAGGACTACAAACCAAGCAATGATATGATTAAAGAATAAACACACTATCATTGTAAAATATTCATTTGTAGAAGGAAATTCATATATATCCCACCTGATGGTGGTAAAAAAATATTTAAATAAGCACTAGTTGCTTAAGCTACTGATGCAACAATAAATAAGAGAGACAATGATATGAGACCTACAAAATATCTCCCTTGCATTGATATTCTAGAAAAGAGAGAGCAATGCTCATGGACCTCTTCGAGGAGATAAATTCCTTTGAGAAAATATTCAACACTAGCTATATAAATAGTTTCTCTCTAGAAAAACCCTAACTACTTGCGGTGCCATCACTATTGAGTACCAGAAAATTAGTGGGAGTTATTTAATAAAGATAATTATTTTGCATTAACTACCAACTAACTACATATTTATCCTCTTCCAAAGAATATGACTTCATACATTAATTATTAACTCCTTGGTAAAAAAATGTAAGGAGGTTAGGGTAGGGCCCTAACATAATGTGGATGATATATAATTTACAGAGTCAAGTAATACATAGACTTGCACGGTTTGCTGAGTCAAATACTACAACAGCTTGGCACCAAGGTTGTAAAAATAGAGAACTATTAGGGTTGACAGAGAGGGGAGCTGATCATTGGAGAGTATATGTTGAACAACTTAAGAAAAACAATACTAGAATTATAGATAAAAGGATACTTTGTTTTGTCTAAAACCCCATCCATGGAACTTGCAATCCTTCATTAGGGTATAAAGCAATGTTTGTTAAATAAAACTGAGTGTTCTGGTGATGGAAGGCCTTGTGAAAGATTAAATCTCCACTCAAATATAAGGCATATAAGAATGAACTCCACTCTGGCATTAACTTGGGAAATTTCTTTAAAAACACAAATCAACTGTCTTTTGAAACTATTGATCATCACACAATTATCAATATGCACGGAAGGTTTGGCTAGATATGGATGGGTTAACAAGATGCAAAGGTGGATGCTAAGGGAATTCAATAGAGGAGTGTTTGAATATGTGGATGTAGATAAAGGATTAAAAATATTTCAAATCTCTCCAAGATAAGAGTGATTGAATATCTAGATACAAAAGAAGGATTAAAAAGACTTCAGAGCTCTCCCCCTAGTGGTATCAGGGGAGCTCTTCCAAATGCAGTAGTTGGAGAGTAATTTTCTCAACTCAAGAGAAATAATGGCCATAGGCATGATGGATACTCCCACCCTTGACAAAAAGGAATTGGACCTCAATGTTCATATTGTTATGCAAGCTCAATCAGAAGAGTAACAATGGAAACATAAGTCCCTAATAAGTTGGCTTCATCCTAATTGTCATATTCAGTGCATTTTCCAATAGGAGAGGTGTAGATATTACGTGGTTTTATGCTTTTATTTGCAGATGTGCATGCATGATTTGGTTCTCTTTCCAATTCATTAGTGCATGCACCATCACTTGAATCCATTGTCGAGTAGACAAGAAAATTGATGCAAGAAAATTTCCATGAATAAGTTTTAGAGCCTCATACTACAGAGAGAGTCATGGTTCTCAACACCTTGCAAGAGAATATCACCCCCTTGAGTCACCATTTTTAACCCCTATATTTCCTACACAACTAGAGGGTTAAGATCCATCTATATTGTCATGTTTATTATAGGTGCATCCAAGTCTTTACAATAACCAAAGTTTATTAGAGTCATTTTCACCGTATTTCAGAAACTGTTATTTCTAGTAGTTTGTTTTTTTCCAGGAGCCAGAGGTCTGTGGTATTCATAGGGGTAGGATCCATCTAGAATCTGTCTTATTGGTTCTTCACAGTAATAAGAGTTTATTAGATTCAGTTTCACCATATTTAAGAAACTGTTATTTTTAGTAGTTTCTTTTTTTTCGATAAATTATTGTTGTCAAAACAATTATTTATCCATCCATGTATCAAACCCTGAAAGAGAATTTATCTTGTGCTAGTTCTGCAAGTACATATCTGGTTTGGACATGGGCGTAATCAACATTAACAATTGTTGGGATAATTAATGTCCACTTTTTTTGAGTAATTTAAAAATAGAAAATTCATCAATGGGGCCATAGTCCAATAGTGAAGATTGTGGCATATCATGCCACCAATCAAGATTCGATTTTCCCCAATACATGAAGAAGTTGTCGGGGCCAGATGCAAGTCCATGTTGCATATTTAAAATTCCAACCTCTATGAAGGAGACTTCATCGGATTTCCAATATCTATGTAGTGAAAATTGTCATCGGATATCCATTAAATCTGACATATATGCTATACTACCGATGACTTCAATTCTTGGGTTATATGACTTTAGGCATGTCTACATGGAGCACAATATTAGTGCATATCGTTTATCCAGGGAATCATTGAATATGAAGGGTACCTCCTCTCCTTCTCGTAACTTTTAGAAGTAGAAATCATTGAGGAAGGAATGATACAACTCTTTTAAGATATTTTTTATTTATGTGGAAATATTTTTTGGTTCTTTCGACTATGGGATACATTAGCATATTTCTAGTTTTATCTAGGGATATATATATTTTTTTCACCCCCAAGGGTGTGTTTTCTCCACCCTCAATGCCTCGGATAATTTGGTTGGGCTCCTTATGTTCTCCCTTTGGTATTTCTAATTCAGTCATCTTGGTATTGTGAGTTCCATCCCTCCCCTTGGGAAAGTTGTTGATACTTATCTCCACTCACATGTGGAATGACTTATTGGACTATGTACAAGATACCTTTGATTCAATATTGAATATCAAGGAACACCTATTTTTATTATGAAAAAAAGTTACAAAATCTTAGAAAATGATTTTAATATATGTATTAAGATCCGTAAATTGGGTCCTAAATATTTTTGGTGAGGAAATAAAATGAATTTAAAAATCTACACCTACAAATTTGGTCCAAAACGTAGTTTGTATTTTAAGATAAATTGAATGAATAAATAGCTATGGAACCACTTGATATCTATCTCTTATTAAAGGACTATTTGATGATCTATTATACTAGGGAATTACTGATATGATTCAAGATAATGATATAACTATTATGTCATGCTTATAAGTCTATCCAAGTTTTTGCTGGTATTTTTCCCTTATTTGCTAAGTTTTTTTTTGGCAATGGTACAGGAAGAACCAAATAGGTATTTGTGACTTGTCTTCCTTGAGCGAGGGGATTTTAGGAATGCTAGAGGAAATTGAGACATCCAGTAGGTCTACAAGGGCTAAATCAACTAGATGTCAGAAGATTAGAAGAAAATTCAATAAATGCATGGAATTGTTTCTCACAGGAGGGGGTTCATGTTCCTATGATGATGATATAATGGGAGACATTAAGGTTCCTTAAGGTATAAACATTTAGTGACACAATGGGTACCTAGGGATCTTCCTCAAGTAAACCATGATTTTTGTGTGAATGAGAGGATATATAGAATTGCATCGTCATCATTACAAGGATTGACATTGTTTTACATGAATGGCTTAAAGGCTAGTTATGGAAGATGTACATAATTGATGGAGTATGTTGGACCCTCTTACAACTACAATGATTGGGTGCACATGTTCCAATATACATGAAGTATGCATAGATATGGGTTGTTAGAAAATTATTTACAACTGAAAGACAAAGATCAAAATAAAGGAGCAACGTTATACATTGACGGAAGGCCAAAGGAAACTGGGAATATTGCGGGTTTTATAAACAGTGCACAACCAGGGTCTACAGTTAAGCAAACCAATTGCATATTTGAGGGTCTTGAAAGAAACAATGTCTTTTTATGTGCCATTAAATCAATAGTTGATGGGGAAGATATGCTTATTAGTTACAATTTGAATCGAGTAGATACAAACATGGTTAGTATGGACGTGGTACATACAACAATTTATCAAACCTTTTATTAATTATTTTAACATCTTTATTATTTTTTTGTTAGAAAATAATTATAAATTTTGATTAAATTCCCTATGTTGACTTCGAAGGGAGGTGATCGGGGGTGCATCACCCCAACAGCTGGTGAGAGGAGTACACCATCCTCGAGGAAACATGTATACGTCAAAATATTATGTTATTAAATTGTTTTAGTGAGTATTTTGGTTTTTTTAGGTAATTTTTAGTATGCTTTTGATGCAAGGTTCTGTCAGGGGAACCTCCATCATAGAAGATGTTACTAGACCAGCCTCAAGGCGGCATGTATACATCGATGCCATTGTAAAAATTTAATATGTACAAATAGTTCTGTTGTTATCTTTTATCCATAGTATATTTGTTTGGTTTATAAAATCTTGTCTATATTTTATGTAGTGTTGATTAGGGAAGCGACTTGGTTGTTGATCAAACGACTGCAGCCTTGGGGAAACAAGTAAACCTGGATGTAATTCTACAATTTAAATACTTCAAAATTGTATACATATATAAAATGTAGCATAATTTTTATTTTGTTATGTTTTATCATTTTTATTATTGCATTCGATATGATAATGTTGTCTACATTTTTTGTAGGTGGATGATTAGGGAAAGTCCCTAGTTGTTGATCAGACCACACCATCGTATAGGCATAAGCTAAACCTAGATGTAATTCTAAGAATCTATCATGATAGATGTTTTTTATTAATATAATTTTTTGATTAGACTATTGCTTCAACAATTAAGCAATGTTTTATATATTTTTTTTGCATACAAATGATTCAGTTTATGAAACAACAACACATCAGTCCATAGATTTTGATGTCATCGAGTTGTTGAATGATTACGACATTGGTTCTTCTATAGACCTGGTAAAGCTGCTAGAGAAGACCTTGAAAAAAATTCATGCGAATATGCTTTGTCTTCTTTTCAAAATTCTGCAGACATACGAGATCAAAGCAAAGGTTCAAGTGTTGATGCAGAGATCTTAGACCTTGAAAGTAATTTGTGGAATCATAATTTGAATTCATTTAGAACTTGATAATTTTAAATTTTATATCATAGTGAACTTATAATTGAATGATTTGTATTTATAGGAAGTTATGCGACCACACACTAGTGGTGAAGGTGGCATTGGGCCCAGTGATAAAACCACTCCACATACACCACATACTGCACCCACGTTATCAACTGAACAGTTGGAAACACATTCCACGACATCCCTGAGGCCACCATAGGGTGCAGTCGATGCAGACTGACACACAACAGATTGTGCAGAAGAAGGGTTGGAGGGAGGGTCTAATACTAATGTTGATGCTGAAATAGCATTTCCTAGATCTTCCTATGTCACTAGCATGGGTTCAATAGTGACAACATTTTTGGGGAACGAGGAGCTCATTCCAATAAAGATAGAGAGTATTCAAGGTAATTATAGATTGCTCAATTTAGTTTTTCTAATTTGTTTGTAATATACCAATAATTTTTTTTTAAACTAATGACGGCATGATTGTTTTGCAGGAAATGATGTATTTTATAAAAATCTAAATGATTTGACCTTGTAGATATTCGAGCCCACCATCTACACAAGGTGGGATAGACAGAAAAAATATTTAAATGAGGAGCTCACTAATCAGTTGGTTGGCCTATTTGGAAAATATACCTTCAATACAACGAAGGTCCTAAAGAAGGATGGAAAACATATGAATATTGTTTGAGACCAATATGGGGTTCACCTAGAAAATAATCGTAGGTATGATATCCCTTTGATGATTCCATAAAGGGAGTGGAAATACCTAGTGGAGTATGGAAAAGAGAGGGATCTGAGAAAAACATGAAAGATACAACCAGGAACAGGTAGGTATGCAATACATTCCACAATGTAATGGTAAGCCTTAATATTATTAATTTTTATATCAAATTTGGTGTTGATGTATAAGTAACTTTGGAATATATTCACTTGCATATTTCATGTATTGTACCCCGATGTTTATTCCGGGAAGTATATGTAATGTAATTGAGTCATGTCATGCCCCGATGTTTCGATCGAGAGTTTCTATAATGTAAACAAGTCATGTAAGTCATTACGGGAAACCCTCCTATTGATCAAGGGTTAAAGTCCCCACAGTTCCTGTAATGTCCCAAATTTTGCATTGGGTCACAATGGCCAAATCCCATTTTCCATATTCATGAAAGTTGTCAAATGGATGCTAAAAGTCAAATAATTGCGAAGGAGGAAAATCACTAGTTTCCTAGGTTGGGGTGGAAGCTTTGAGATTTGGAATAAGGGGGATATTAAATGATGTTTATACATTAGAATGGGATAAATATTTAATAATTGATCTTATTAAATAAATACAAGATAATATGGAAGTGGCAATGGACCATGAAGACACATGGAGACTATGGTGTCCACACTAACTAGAATTCCTATGTTAAATGGTATCTTTCTCTTGTAAATTCAAATATATGGAAAGAATAATGTTTTTGGATGGATTATAAGGTTAATATACTTATCCATATACTTCATAGTTCAAATTTCGGATGAATTGTAACTTTCATGGGAGAGGAAGAGCCAAATGGGAGTTTCATGGACACTTGGATAGATTCTCCTTATATTTATGGCATCTATGACACCAATGTTGGAGATTCTATGACAGTTATGACACAATCAGATATTAAGGCTAAAATACTGACATAATGGCATTTTAGGACTGAATATATCTTCTTAGAGGTCAAATTTTGGAGTTGGAGAAGGCCAAGAGGCTCCTACTCAAATTTGGGAGCAGAGGGAAGGTGAAGAGAGAGGCCACATGGCATAGCATGAGAAGCCACACCAATTCGACTTGGATTTGGTTTATGGATGGATTTGAAACCTTATAAGACTAATAATGTTTATAAAATACAGGCATCATCCATGAGAAGAATCTTTTTCTCATTTGTGAATTGTGAGAACTAGTGGATGACTAGTTTTCTTGCTTAAGCCAATTTCGAGGGTGAAATATTCCCATCCTAGTTGGTGTTTGGAAATGCCACTCAGGTATTTCATGGAGATTTAATTGATTCTTATTTGTAGGATTAAGCTATAGGAAATCATGTGGATTCTTCTATTGCAGCACTATCTCTCAACTATTTCCAGTTTTCACACCGTATTCATGCCAATGGAGGGATTGTGCTTTGGGTGAGCTATTGATATATTTGGGGAAGATTATAATGCCAATTATATTTATTTATGATGTATATTCTCTTTATTTAATTTTCATAATACTCTCAGGTTGAAATACCCAAAATAATTCATGTAAGAATGTTGAACAATGAAGAAATAGTGTCATTTCCCCACTATCTTGTTGTGAACCATTGTAATGATGATGATTTCAAATTGGGAGAGACTTTAACTGCCCATTTATGATTGTAATCAGTTCAATATTATATTTTCTTCATTATTATAAATTTTCAAGTCGAAATTCCCAAGATTTGTATGTCAAAATGACTTTTAATGAGCAAACAATGACCATTTCCACTCCATTTTGATATATTCCATGGTAATGCTTATTATTTCGAATGGAGGAATGTATATATAATACATGTATGATTTATGGACTGTAATTAATATTTATTTCAATCCTCATGTTCATTACTTAAGCATTGGAAGCCATTTTACTCATTTTTATTGCATTGAGAGAAGTTTTGGTGCATTTTCCCGAAGGGTCGAAATTGTGACTTGGGAGTTGTTTTGGAAAGAGTCATAACAGCATGTATAAACTGAACCATGATACATATGAGAATTTTAAAAGGTAACTTACACATACCAAGCCTCTATTAATAAATTCAAGTGACTTTGGGATCATTTGTGAAGCCATTTCCGGCAATTACCCAGGGGGAATTGGAGCCCCAGTTTGCTAGTAAAGACTCCTACTTTGAACAAAACATTAAAAAAGTTTGCAGAAGTAATTGGGAGGTCAAAAAAAAAAAAATGAGAATTATATTTGAGTTATATTATCACTCATGTACCTTAATATAAAATTTGGAAGCATTTGCGTCAATTTGGAGGTCTAGACATCAAAACCAGTCAACAGCCAAAATTGTGAAAAAATTGGAAAATTGGGCATTTTAAAAAATTCCAAAAAGGGGACATTACAGTGGTATCAGAGCATGATATTGGCACCTGATTTGGTCCGATATTTATGAGTACAATAATTCATGGACCACCATTATGTATTGAAACCAAAAAGTGCTTTTATTGAAGAGGAAAAAAAAAGTAGGAGAAGAAGACAATTTTTTGGAAACTATGACTAGGCATGAAAAGAGAACCTCATATGATGGTGAGGAGATAATAAAAAACATGGAACCTATATTTGAAGACATGAACAAGAATATTATTAAAGGATTTGAATTTTTGTCTATCCAAAGTTGGGAAAAATATATTGATTTTAAGAAAACCAAGGGGAAAAATGCATCAGTTTGCTTGAAGGAGCAAAAGGAGGAGACCCATGAACCACCTAGTTCTGAAATAGGTGGAGTAGAAGAAGTAGTACATGAATATGATCTAAATTCATTCCAAAGTGACTCTGAAAAATATGAAGAGACATCACATGAGTATGAAGAATATTTTATTGAAAATACTGAAGATAATTTTGAGGCACATGCTACCTTGGAAATGAAACAAAGAGCATCTAATGATGGATGCTTGAACTATGAAGGAGTACCTACTGATGGGTGCTCACAAATATATGTTGGTGACATAGAGATCATATTTAAAAATGTTTCTACAAGCCAAAATTCCATTAAACATGAAAATTAAGACCTTGTAGCAGTTGAAGAAGAAACAAGATCAACTTCCCCATCACCACTTGAGCTTCATGAAGTTGGTCCAAGCAAGAAGGAAGAAGATGAGGAGGTTAATTTTCAAGAGCCTCATTTTCTTGAAGGGTCCTTAAATATGAATGAAAATAATATCCAAGAGGCCCTTAGCATACTCCATGACACTCAAGCATTAGTATCAAATTCGTGTTGGAGAGCTACTTCCTTGGAGGATCTATCCTTCCTTGAAGACATGGAGAAGATCCAAAGAGCAATGTGCAACATCAAAGGTAATTTCATGTATTTGATATTTGATAGAAAAAATGTCATTGAGATTATTGAATGGTTACATGAATCCTGCTTGAAGAATAATGAAGTTATTGATAAGCTCACAATTCAAAATGACCAACTTCTTGAAAAGTTGCAAGACACTTGTTTTTCCTATGATGCTTCAGATTTTCATAAGGTAGATTGTTTGGAGGATTCTCATGACATGATGGATCACGAGAAACATGAAAAATTGCAGGTTCTTAATGTATTTGAAGATAATATTAATGAGATAAAATAACTTGTTGTGGTGGAAGAGGAACTTGAGTTGCCTCTTGAAAATGGTTGCACACTTTTTGGAGAATTGCATGATTCCACTACATTGAAACCAACCTATAAGGAAAGTTTTGCATTTTTAAGGGAGGTGCATAATCCTACCCCTATGGATCCTTCACATGATACCACTTTTGTACTTTCTGATCACTTGGGTTAGTTGGTTCTTTCTCCTACATTCTACACTTCCAAATTTTGCAACATTCATCCTAATGAAGTATGGGTTAAAGGGTTATTTTTTATGGTGCCACATGAGGAGTATGGAACTCCTAGATTGAATTTTTATGATGACATGGTTGGAACAAATTATTATTTACATTTTAAGCAGCATACTTTTTTACATTATGATGATACACATCTACATGGGTGCACCTATGATGTTCACTTGAGTCACTTGGAGACTCATGATTTTCCTTGCTCCTTGCCTAGTCTATTTGATGTTGGAAGAAATTCATCACACACTTGGGTGAAGAGATATGTGGTTGAAGAACATTCTTATTGGAAGTAAAAACCTTTGTTATTTCATGATGATATACACATTCATGGGTGTATTGATGAGACTTCTTTGATCCACTTGAAGTCTTCATGTTTTCTTTGCTCATTATTTGGTTCAGATTTTGGTGGAGGTTCTTCATTCACTCCTTGGATGAAAGAAAATGTGGATGATTATATTTATGCACATTATATATCTTTGGAGCAGCATAATGGGACATGGGATCCTCACCTATGTCATTGGATCAGTTTTGATTGGTCACTTGAAGCTTGTATGCAGTTGGAAAATCGTAGTCTACTCATTGGGAGGTATAAGCATTTTCATGATTTCTTGGTGAGGCACCTCCTTGATGTACATTCATATTATGTTTTTATATAATTTTATGATATATATTATGAAATCATGATTTTTGTAAGAATTCATACAAGAAAATGGGATCTAGGAATTCTCTTTCCAAATGGTATGGGTTGGAGAGCACTCTTAATTATTGGAGTGCAATGCAAGCAATGGGACCCTGGTATAGTTTTTAGTCCCATTGATTTCAAATCATTTGGGAAAAAAATAGTATGGGAGATGGATTCCCCACTTAATAAGGTGATGTTAATCAGAGTAGTGCAGCAGCAAGCATGGTGGTTCCTTTCTGAAATCTTAATTGGAAACTTCAAAGAGTCATATAGAAAGTAGGTTCTTCAAGAACCATGTTTGAAATTGCTTGAGGACAAGCAATATTGGGAAGGGATGATTTGTAATGTCCCAAATTTTGCATTGGTTCATAATGGCCAAATAAAATTTCCCATATTCATGAAAGTTGTCAAATGGATGCTAAAAGTCAAATAATTGCCAAGGAGGAAAATCACTAGTTTCCTAGGTTGGGGGTGGAAGCTTTGAGATTTGGAATAAGGGGGATAATAAAAAATGTTTATACATTAGAATGAGATAAATATTTAATAATTTATCTTATTAAATAAATACAAGAGAAAATGGAAGTGGCAATGGAACATGAAGACACATGGAGACTATGGGGCCCACACTAGCTAGAATTCCTATGTTAAATGGTATCTTTCTCTTGCAAATTCAAATATATGGAAAGACTAATGCTTTTGGATGGATTATAAGGTTAATATACTTATCCATATACTTCATAGGTATAATTTTGGATGAATTTTAATTTACATGGGAGAGGAAGAGCCAAATGGGAGTTTCATGGACACTTAGCTAGATTCCCCTTACATTTATGACATCTATGACACCAATGATGCAGATTCTATGAAATTTATGACACAATTCAGATATGAAGGCTTAAATACTGACATAATAACATTTCAGGACTGAATAGAGCATCTTATAGGTCGAATTTTGGAGTTGGAGAAGGCCAAGAGGCTCCTACTCAAATTTGGGAGAAGAGGGAAGGTGAAGAGAGAGGCCACATGGCATAGCATGAGCAGCCACACCAATTCGACTTGGATTTGGTTTATGGATGTATTTCGAACCTTATAAGACTAATAATTTTTATAAAATACAGCGATCATCCATGAGAAGAATCTTTTGCTCATTTGTGAAATTGCCATTTGTGAATTGTGAGAACTAGTGGATGACTAGTTTTCTTGCTTAAGCCAATTTCGAGGGTGAAAGATTCCCATCCTAGTTGGTGTTTGGAAAGGCCACTCAGGTATTTAATGGAGATTTAATGGAGTCTTATTTTCAGGTGTAAGCTGCAGGAAAGCATTTGGATTCTTCTATTGCAGCACTATCTCTCAACTATTTCCAGTTTTCACACCGTATTCATGCCAATGGAGGGATTGCGTTTGGGTGAGATATTGATCTATTTGGGGAATATTATAATGCCAATTATATTGTGTTTTGATTTATATTATATTTATTTCAATTTCATAATAATCTCAGGTCTAAATACCCAAAATAATTCATGTAAGAATGTTGAACAATGAAGAAATAGTGTCAGTTCTCCACTATCTTGTTGTGAACCATTGTAATGCTGATGATTTCAAATTGGGAGAGAATTTAATTGTCCAATTTTTATTGTACTCGGTTAAATATTCTATTTTATTCATTATTATAAAGTTTCAATTCGAAATTCCCAATAGTTGTATGTCAAAATGACTTTTAATCAGCAAACAATGACCATTTCCATTCCATTTTGATATATGCCATGGTAATGCTTATTATTTAGAATGGAGGAATGTATATATAATAAATGTATGATTTATGGAATTTAATTAATGTTTATTTTAGGTCTAATGTTCATTAATTAAGCATTGGTAGAAGATTTGGTGCATTTTCCCCAAGGGTCGAAATTGTGACTTGGGAGTTGTTTTGGAAAGAGTCATAACAGCATGTATAAACTAAACCATGATGCCTATGAGAATAAGAAAATGTCCCTTACACATACCCAGCCTCTGCTCATAAATTCAAATGACTTTGGGATCATTTGTGAATCCATTTCCAGCAATTACCCAAGGGGAATTCGAGCCCTAGTTTGGTAGTAAAGACTCCTACTTTGAACAGAACTTTAAAAAAGTTTGCAGAAGTAATTGGGAGGTAAAAAAACATAAATGAGCATGAAATTTAAGTTATATTATCATTCATGTACCTTAATATAAAATTTGGAAGAATTTGGGTCAATTTGGAGGTCTAGACATCAAAACTAGTCAACAGCCAAAATTGTGAAAAAATTGGAAAATTGTGCAGTTTAAAAAATTCCAAAAAGGGGACATTACAGTTCCAGGGCACTAGGGTTATTAGAATATCCTAGATAATTTGTCCCTAATAGGTTATTGTCAAGTTGGGAATTATTATAAATAGAGAGTGAGCCTCTCTATTTATCACACACTCACTCACACTCAGTTGTAGCGCATAGCTGAGGAAGAAGAGGACACTAGGGCTAGGAAGAAAGAGGCTACTACTATCAGGAGATCATATTACTGTTTTGGGGTTTTAATTTTGGTGCTGATTCTATCTCTGAGGAATTTTCATGGTTTTCTCCATTTATGGTTTCCCTGAGGAAAAAAATTGTGTTCATTGTGTCTTGTGTTTGATTGTTGTACTTGTTATTCTCTTAGTTAAAGATCCTAACATAATGCTAGCTTGAATGATAAAATTCTAACATGGTATCAAAGCTAACATGAGAAGAAGACACCATGCAGCTGCGAGAACTAGGGATTAACTCTCCTCCCTAGGGCACATCTTTCTGTCGAAGCAGAATCCAATTATGAGCTTTTTCAGTTTTGGACCTGACACTGATGCCGAAAATTAGGGCTTTCCACAGAAGTGGAATTTTTCAGTGATCCCAGGCCTAGATTGATCTCATCCTCAAAATCAAAGTTTAGAGATCAAGATCAAAGCATTTTGTTGTACAGAACTCCGAAAAATCCAAACCCTAATCTACTCCTGAACCAGCACTACAGAAATTCAACTCCAAATCCAGATCCGACATCTTGACCTGGTAAGATCTAAATATTTTGTATTTCCATTTGAGCTTCTCAGTTAATATGTCTCATCATACCAAGCTTGATGAAAAGCTTGAGGGAGCTGATAACTTTCGAGCCTGGAAGTATAGGATCTCTCTGGTCCTGGAAGAAAATGAGTTGGACTCCTATATCAATGAGGAGGTTTGAGTTCCAGAGGGAGATGAGGCTAAGGCCTTAAATAAGAAGAAGTTGGTCATGGCTAAGAGGATTATTGTTGATTCAATCAAGGATCACCTCATACCACAGGTGTCCTCCCTAAAGACACCTAAAGCTATGTTTGATGCCCTAACCAAACTGTTTGAAGGAAAGAACATAAACGGGAAGATGACTCTGAGAAACCAATAGAAGAATGTGAAGATCCAGAATGCAGAGACCATCTAGTATTACTTTACAAGGGCCTCTCAGATCAAGGAACAGCTGGAAGTAGTAGATGAAGAAGTGGAGAATGTAGAGATTGTGATGACCACCTTGAATGGTCTCCCTAGATCATGGGACTCCTTTATTCAAGGGATCTGTGCCAAAAAGAAGTTAGTCAAATTTAGTAGACGATGGGAAGAATGCTCTCAAGAAGAAGCTTGTATAGAAACTTGATAAGAAAAGATGGGAAGTGAATATCAAGCTCTCATTTTTCACTCCAAGAAAAGCAAAAGAAGTTCTCATCACTCTAGAGGTAAGCATTTCCATAAAAATAACACTAGAAAAGATTTTTCTAGAAGTAGATGTTATACATGTGATGAAGTAGGACACTTTGCGAAAGATTGTCCTAAAAGAAAAAATAAGAAAAAGGGAAACAAGAGAAGACATCATGGTCATGCTCCAGAGGATGATGAACCTTCCACAAATAGAATCAGACAAGAAAGTGATGATTCTTTAAGTGATGAAGAATATGTCTTGGTTTCTACACTCACGGGAAACATCACACATGGAAGCAATGATTGGCTTATAGACAGTCGGGCTTCCAAACATATGATAGGATTCAAAGAGTCATTTGTAAAACTTTCAGAACATGAATCACCTCACAAGGTGAAACTTGGAGATGACTACCAGTATCCAATAAAAGGTATTGGGGAATCCTCCTATAAGCTAGACTTTGGAAAGTATATGAAGATTCAAAATGTATTGTTTGTACCAGGACTAAAGAAGAACCTCCTATCCATATCTGAATTAGATGAAAAAGGCATGAGAGTTGCATTTATAGATGGCCAAGTTATCATGTGGCCAAACAAAAAGACTATTAATGATGCAGTAGTGATTAGGGAACAAGAGGGAGGTCTATACAAGTTGAAGGGCCATCCAAAACAAGCTTTGGTACTTGACACAGTAGAGACAAATGAACTTTGGCATAGAAGGCTTGGACATGTGCATTATAGAGCACTACCACTTGCAAGCAAAGTTGTTGAAGGTCTTCCAGAGATTCAAGCAAAACATGATGGAGTATGCAAAGGATGTGCGAAAAGGAAAGAATAAAAAGAAGACATTTCCAAGTAGCGAGAGCAAGGAAAAAGCAATCTTGGAAATCATTCACTCCAATGTATGTGGTCTGATGTCATCAAGTTCATTAAGTAGGTATGTATACTATGTTTCTTTCATTGATGACTTGTCTAGGAAGACATGGATTTACTTCATGAAGAACAAAGATGAAGTATTTAGCAAGTTCAGGGAATTCAAAGCCTTGATCGAGAACCACATTGAAAATAATATCAAGACCTTTCAATCATATAAAGGTGGAGAATTCACATCAAATGAATTCATAGAGTTATGAAAAGACTCAGGGATTAAGAGGGAGTTGTCCACTCCATATAATCCACAACAGAATGGGATTGCAGAAAGGAAGAATATAACCATCATGGAAGTTGCAAGAGCAATGCTTCATGATCAAGATCTTCCTATGCATCTATGGGAAGAAGCTGCCAGAATAGTGGTGTATGTATAGAACCATACTCCACACAGAGTACTCAAGAACAAGACACCTGAAGAAGTCTTTTCCAGAAAGAAACCATAAGTCAACCATCTTAGAATATTTGACTGTCTAGTGTACATACACATTCCAAAAGAGAAGAGGACAAAATTAGATCCTTCAGGAAAGAGGGGTATATTTGTGGGATACTGTGAAAGCTCGAAGGCGTACAGAATATACTTCCCAGGGTTCAAGAAGATTGAAATCAATAGGGATGCAACATTTGATGAAGAATCAGCTTACAACACATCCAAAAAGGGGCCTGCTGAAGAACCTAAAGAAACAGAAGCACCAAGAATTCATGATACAACCATGAACGAAGAAACTCAAGAAGAATATCGAGAATTTGAAGAACCTCAAGAACTTGTAGATCCACCTCAGGAGAAGAGTCCTCATAAGAGGAAACCTTCTTGGGTACAAGAAGCTATCCAATGTGTAGAAAGATATGGGGCTCCAAAAGAGAATCACAAAGAAAGAAAGAGGACCAGGTCCTGCTCCGGATATGTAGTATTATTATGTGATTTCATCGATAAAGAACCTTTCAATTATGAAGAAGTAGCAGAATGAAAAGAATGGAAGGATTTTATGATCAAAGAGTATCAATCGATCATGAAGAATGATGTTTGGGATGTTTTCCCAAGACTAGAAGGGAAGTATGTTGTAACTTCCAAATGGATCTACAAGCTCAAGTATGCTACAGACGGTAGCATAGAAAAATATAAAGAAAGATTTGTTGCTCGTGGTTTCTCCCAGAAAGAAGGAATAGATTATGAAGAAACTTTTGCACCTGTAGCCAGATACACTTCCATCAAGTCAGTACTTGCTCTAGTTGTAGTGATGAAATGGAAGATACACCATATGGATGTCAAGACCGCCTTCTTGAATGGTGTAGTGGAAGAGGAAGTGTATGTGGAGCAGCCACTCGGTTTTGAGACACATGACAGCGAGTCTCATGTGTGTAGATTGAAGAAATCCTTGTACGGCTTGAAGCAGGCACCTAGGACATGGTACGGCAGAATTGACAACTTTCTATCCAACTTGGGATTTACCAAGAGTAAAGCATATTCCAACCTTTACTATAGGGTTGAAGATGGAAACCCAATAATGCTCCTAATATATGTAGATGATCTGTTTGTAACAGATATGGATGGGTTGATTGCTGATATGAAGAGGAAGCTTACTGCCAAGTTCAAAATGAAGGACTTGGGTATGATGCATTATTTCCTAGGCATGGAGGTGTGGCAGAATGCAGATGGAATTTCCTTGGGACAAGGGAAATATACAGTAGAGATCCTAAAGAGATTCGGGATGATGGAATGTAAGGCCATGACCACACCTATGGCATCGAACCTAAAGCTATTAAGTGATGCTTCACCAAAAGAGGTTGATGCCACGATGTATCATTATATGATTGGGTCCTTGATGTACCTAACGAACACGAGACCAAATATTTGCTTTGCTATGAACACCTTGAGCCAGTTCTTGACAGATCTGAGACATGTTCACTTGATTATTGCAAAGAATATTCTAAGGTACTTGAGGGGTACAATTGATTATGGGCTCAAGTATGAGGCAAGTCATAATATTAACCTGGAGGGTTATGTTGATTCGGATTGGGAAGGAAGTGCCATCGATAGGAAGAGCACTTCAGGGTGTTTCTTCAGTATGGGATCAGGTGTGATCTCTTGGTTTAGCAGGAAGCAATCCTGTGTGGCACTAATTATAGCTGAAGCAGAGTATGTTGCAACTTGTTCATCTAGTTGTGAGGAAATATGGCTAAGGAAGCTACTGTATGATTTATTTGATCTCCAGTTGGATGCTACTTGTATATATTGCGACAATTAGAGTTGTGTGAAGTTGTCGGAGAACTCTGTGTTCCATGCCAAGTCAAAGCATATCGAGATCAAGTATCACTATTTCATGGATATGGTGCAGAGAGGAGCAGTGAAGCTCCAGTATGTTGCGATGGATGAGCAGATAGTTGATGTGTTGATGAAGCCATTAGCCAGAGTGAAGTTTGAGTATTTCAGAGAGAAGCTTGGTATTCTCCAGATCAAGATTTACCCCGAGGGGAAGTGATGAGTCCATGAGCCATTCTGACATGGTGAGAGGATTGGTTCCTTCCATGGTCAAATGTAAGAGCTGAGCCATTCTATCATGGTGAGAGGATTGGTTCCTTCCATGTCAGATATGAGTGCTGAGCCATTCTGATGCGACTATAGGATTGGTTCCTACATGATCAGATATAAGGGCTATTTCCATTCTATGAATGGAGGTACCTAGTCAGTTACCAGGAATACTCAGTCTAGGACTTGTTAGAATAATCAACCCATAGTATTTACCCACTTAGACATTAATTCATTTATTTTGTCTTATTTGCCTAGTCCATGAGTCCCACCATGTGCAAGTT